>CAUYSK010071175.1:0-28274 GCA_963575035.1 Avahi laniger
CAGCAACCTCAAACTCCTGGGCTCAAGCGATCCTCCTGCCTCAGCCTCCCAAGTAGCTGGGACTACAGGCATGTGCCACCATGCCCGGCTAATTTTTTCTATATATTTTTAGTTGTCCAATTAATTTCTTTCTAATTTTAGTACAGATGGGGTCTCGCTCTTGCTCAGACTGGTCTCGAACTCCTGAGCTCAAACAATCCACCTGCCTCGGCCTCCCAGAGAGCTAGGATTACAGGTGTGAGCCACCGCGCCCGGCCTATAATGGTTTATTTTAAATATTTTTATTTATACATAATAACTGTACATATTTATTGGGTATATGTGATATTTTCATACATATATACAATGTATAATGATCAAATCAGGGTATTTAGAGTATACATCACCTTGAACATTTATTGTTTTGTATTGGGAACGTTTTGAATCTTTTAGCTATTATGAAATATATATAGGTGTTAACTATAGTCACCCTACTGTGCTATCAAACACTAGAACTTATTCCCTCTATCTAACCATAAGTTTGTACCCACTAACCAACCTCTTTTCATCCATTCATTTGCCGGTGGACACTTAGGTTGATTCTGTATGTTGGTTACTGTGAATACTGCTGCAATAAACATGAGGATGCAGGTCTTCCTTTGATATACTAATATCCTTTCCTTTGGATAAATACCAAGTAGTGGGATTGCTGGATTGTATGGTAGTTTAAATTGTAGTTTTTTGAAGAGTCTCAATACTAGTTTCCATAATGGCTGTACTATTAATATTTTACATTCTCATGAACGATGATGATGAATTGCCTTTTCTCTGATCTTTGCCGGTATTTGTTATTTTTTGTCTTTTTGATAATGGCCACCCTATCTGGGGTAAAATGATCTCTCATTGTTATTTTCATTTCCCTGATGGTTACTGATGTTGAGTCTTTTTTCATATACCTGTAGTCCATTTGTATGTTTCCTTTGGGAACTGTCTGTTCAGATCCTTTGCCCACATTTTAATGGGCTTATTTTTTTGCTGTTGTGTCCCGACCCGCGGGACATACAGCGTGGGGTGGCGAGGGGAGGACTACCTGCTGGTGAAGAGAAAAAGGAGAGAGAGAGAGAGTGGGAGAGATGGGACAAGAGACACACAAAATGGAGGCAAGACAAAGTTCTGATCAAGCCTCAGCGTTTATTGTCGGGTGCTTGTTTATATGCCTTGGGAAGGGGGAAGGGTAAGTTTAGGACCTGTGGCATTCGCTGATTGGTGGTAGACGGGTGACGTGAGGAAACGGGGGAGGGCTAGCCGTGGTCTTTGGCCCACGCGGGAAGCCTAGCGCGGGACTTTTCAGGCAAGGAGGAAAAAGGAGGAAGTGAAGACTGGCATAAATGGCTGCCATAAGCTGCCTTTTCACGGCCATGTTGGCTCCCAACACCAAACCAGCAGAGCTTCAGCATAGAACAGTGGATTTCAGATGAAAGATCTACAATGGACACACTGTCTGTGAGGGAGAGTATTTAGTGAAACCCGGAGTCAAAAGGAAAGATGAAAACAAGGACACAACAGGAACTTAAATTCTCTGGCACCTACAGTAAACAGTAAACACAGCCAACTCCTAGCAAGATTAACATAAAATTCACACTGAAGGCCTCTCACAGAAGTTGCTATTACCTAACATAACATGTCCGAATTTAAACAAAAATTCCAAGGCGTGCCTAAGACAAGAAAAAACACAGTCTCAAGAGACAAAGCGAGCATCAGAATCAGACTCAGAAAGAAGACCAAAGTTGGAATTATCAGATGTGGAAAAGATAATTATTAATTAATATCAATTCATAATTAATTTGCTAAGTGCTTTAATCAAAAAAGTAGATCACACCTATGGATAATGTAAGCTGGGAAATGGAAATTCTAAGAAAAAATTCAAAGAAAATACTAGAAAAATTCAAAGAAAATAAAGAGCACTGTAACAAAAATGAAGAATGACTTTTATGAGTTCATTGGTGGACTGGACATGCCCAAAGAAAGAACCAGTGAGCTTGAGGACAGTCAATAAAAACTTTCTAAATTGAAATGCAGAAAGAAAAAAGAATAAAACACACACAACCACAAACACCAGAATGTCCAAGAACTATGGAAAAATTACAAAAAAAAGAAATAATTGGAATATCAAAGGATAAAAGGGAAAGAATGAAGCAAAAAAAATCTTCTAAGTAATATTGGCTAAGAACATTTCAAAATTAATGACAGACATCAAACCACAGATCTGTGAAACTCAGACAGCACCAAGCATGATAAATACAAACACAAACAAATAAACAACAGCAACAAGAAAGAACCCAAGGGTACACCTCAGACAATCATATTCAAATTGCAGAAAACCAGATAAAAAGAGAAAATCTTCAAAGAAGCCACGGTGGAGGGGGAACACCTTACCTATAAAGAAACAGGAATAAGAATTACAGAGGACTTTTTATCAGAAACCATGAGAAGAAGAAAAAAACTGAAGTGAAATACGTAAAGCATCGAAAGAAAAAACACCAACCTAGAATTTCATCTACAGTGAAATTAATCTTCAAAAGTGAAGGAGGGAGTGACTGCAGCAAGATGGCTGACTAGAAGCTCTCAGAACTGGTCCTCCCACAAAGGCAGCCAAAACAACAAATAATTCTGAAGAACATAACTAAAGGAGAGTGTAGAGTGCATCAAAGGAGTAGAAGAAACTCTCTAGAATACAGAAATTCAGGATGGCTGCATAGAGAACAGAAGTAAACACCTGGTCCATCACCCCATCCCCTAGCTGGGATCAACTCAGAACTAGGAAGGTCTTATTAATGTAGGAAAAAGATAGGCAAGAGACCCAGTTGCCTCAGTCAACACCTTGGACATCTATAGTCCTCACCACTGGGGACTCCTGCAGTCCTCACAGACTCTAAGCTCAGCTGAGGGAGCTTTGTAGAGTCAACACAGCTGTGCTCCCCCCAGAGGAGCCTAGCCTGTGCCTCACCCCCTGAGGCCCATGTAGCTACTATGCTACACCACCTTGGAATTAGAACTACTGCTGGAGTTTGTCCTGCTCTGATGGCAAGTGGAAATAGCACCCTTCCATCCCTCAGGCTTGGCTACTGATGAATCACCCCTGCCTGGCGGACCAGCATCCCAGAACTGAGCTGTTGCTGTATCCTACTCTGTGGGGCCAAGCTACCATGGAGCTGCTTTATCTACCCTTCCCAGTTGCTGCTGTACACTTCCCTTCAGGGCATGAGATCAAGCTTCACACCAGGGAAACAGTGCCTTGACAGAGCTGCTCCATCTAGCCCTCCCCGTCACTGCTGTGTCTTGACCCTTGTGTCAGAGCTGAAGCAAGATCTGGCAAAATGGTGATCACACTCCCCTCCTCCAGTGCCTAAGTTGAGGCAGCACCCTGCCTCCAGGAAACAGTACCTTCACTGATCAGAGCAATCATGTTCCCCTGTGCCTAAGCTGAAGCAGTGCCCTGCATACCAGGGAAATGATGACTTGATCACCCAAAGCAATCATATCCCCTGGGCCTAAGCTAAAGTTATGCACCACCTTCTGGGGAATCAATGTCTTGCCAACCTGAGAAGCTGCACATCCCAAGGCTGAGCTAATGCAGTACCCTGTGTCTCAGGGAAACAGAGTAGTGGCTGAGCTGAGATACCCTGCCCTACAAGCCAACCCTAGAACTCTGCTTCCCTGGAACTGGACTAGCTCTCTAAAGTCCGAGCTGCTGAGACACCCACCTTTTCAGGGAGTGCAGTCATTATTGTGCTGCTCCTCGCCCTCTAGGGCACAAGCAACACCTCCACTCTGCCACTCCAAAGTCCTTGCCTCACAGAGTCTGGCATACTGCTGTGTCTCACCATCCCAGGGTTCAGAATTATCACTACCCGATGCCTCATCCCCTGTACTCTATGGGCTCCAGTTTGCAAATTGCAGTCATAATCTGTTCCCCAATCTCAAAACTTCAGAGCACCCCTTCTTTCCTTCTTCCCCAGAGACAGGCCAGTGCTTTCCCCTGACCCCAGGATCGGAATTACAGCTACAACCTGGTGCCCTGGGCCTGAGTTGCCAGATGGTGCCTCAGAGTCACATACTTCAGCTATGGGTGTAATCTGCATCCAACCCAGCCTCAGAGAGTGAACATGCATCCCAAGGTCCAGATGCCACAGTAGATTCACAAGACCCTCAACCTAAGACCTTGCTCCACAGCTGCTCTGAGGACATTCACCCTAAACCCCAGCGTCACTGTAGCTGCCTATAGACTATATTAGATTCAATACCAAGAGAGGTTCCCTTAGCTAAGTCTCACCATTGCGAAGAAAATGATAAGAGGAGGATCCTCAAAGCCCTTGACACTGAGGACTTTAACAACTCATGTGGTTACTACTGCTGCCTGAAAACTCCTACAGTCTAGGCCACTGAGGTACCCACAGTTATTGCTGACATTGATTGCAGCTAAAGAAACTGCACAAAGGCTGTAATATCACTGTATCTTCTCAGAATCAGAGCCTCCATACCCTTCCCAACTGGTAGACTAAAACCCATCTATAGATGAAAGTCTTTATGGAAGCCACTCGGTAAAGTTTGTAAGCAATAATTCTTCCATCAATTGGGCAGACATCAATGCAAGAACACAATATACAAAAAAAAATACCCTATTAAAGAAACACAGTAACTTTCCAGTAACTGACCCTGAGGAAAAGGAAAGTTATGAATTATTTGAAAAGGAATTAAAAATAACAATCTTAATGAAATTCAGCAGATACAATAAAATACAGATAGACCATTCAATCATATCAGAAAAACAATTCATGATCTGAATGACAAATTTAACTACAGGATAGGTATCATAAAAAAAACAAACAGAAGTCTTAGCTGAAGAATTCAGTGAATGAAGTAAAAATACAATAGAGATCTTTAATAACAGATGAGATCAAGCAGAAGAAAGGATGTCTGAACTTGAAGATAGGTCTTTTGAAATTACACAATGGAATTTAAAAAAGAAAAAAGAATGAAAGTGAGTGAAGACAATGGATCAGACTTGTGAGACATCATTAAACAATCAAATATTCACATCATAATAGTTCCATAAAGAGAAGGGACAAAGATAGAGACAGAAAGTGTATTTAATAAAATAATTACTGAAAACTTTCCAAGTCTTAGAAAAGATATGGACATCTAGACATATGAAGCTGAATAGTTCCCAAACAGGTTCAACCCATAAAGGTTCTTACCAAGGCACATTATAGTTAAAATGGCAAAAGCCAAAAGAGAGAATTTTAAAAGCTACAAAAGAAAAGTATCAAGTAACATTAAACTCTCAGCATATTTCTCAACTGAAACCCTATAAGCCAGGAGGGAAAAAGATAATATATTCAAAGTGCTGAAAGAAAAAAAAAAAAAAGACAAAAAAAAAAAAAACCTGGCAGGCAAGAATACTATACCCAGCAAAACTGTCCTTTGGAAATGAAGAAGAAATAAATACTTTCCCAGACAAGCAAAAGTTGAGAGAATTTGCCACCACTTGACCTACCTTGTAAGAAATGCTTAAAGGAGTTTTATAAGTAGAAATGAAAGGATGCTAATTATTAACATGAAAACACATGAAAGTATAAAATTTATTGGTAAAGGTAAATATATAGTCAAATCCAGGCTACCCCAATACTGTTAAGGTGATCTGTAAATCATACATATCTCTAGTACAAGGATAAAAGTCACAAAAAAATAACATTAGCTAAATAAGTTATTAATAAATACATAATAAAAAAGATATAAGTTGTAACATCAAAAACACATATTATGAGGGAAAGGTAAAAGCTTAGAATTTTTGTTTACACCTGAAGTTAAGTTGCTATCAGTAAAAAATAGTCTATTATGATTGTAAAATATTTTATATAAGCCTCATGGTAACCACAAAGCAAATCAACTATAGCAGATGCACAAACAATAAAGAGAAAGAAAAAAAAGTTAACACTAAAGAAAATCACCAAATCACAAAGATAGAAAACAAGAGAGGACTAAAGTAACAAAGGATATACAAAAATATTAGAAAAAAATTAAGAAAATGTCATTAGTAAGTCTTCACCCATCAATAATTACTTTGAAAGTAAATGGATTAAATTTTCCATTCAAAAGACATAGACAGGGCGCAGTGGCTCACGCCTGTAACCCTAGAACTCTGGGAGGCCGAGGGGAGTAGATTGCTTGAGCTCAGGAGTTCGAGACCAGCCTGAGCAAGAGCGAGACTCCGTCTCTACTAGAAAAATAGAAAGAAATTAATTGGACAACTAAAAATATACAGAAAAAATTAGCCGGGCATGGTGGTACATACCTGTAGTCCCAGCTACTCAGGAGGCTGAAGCAGAAGGATTGCTTGAGCCCGAGAGTGTGAGGTTGCTGTGAGCTAGGCTGACGCCACGGCACTCACTCTACCCCGGGCAAAAAAGTGAGACTCTGTCTCAAAAAAAAAAAAAAAAAACAAAATAAAGAGAAGACTCAAACAAATAAAATCGGAGATGAAAAAGGAAACATTACAACTGATACCACAGAAATGCAAACAATCATAAGGAACTATTATAAACAAAGATATGTCAACAAATTGGAAGACCTAGAAGAAACGGATAAATTCCTAGAAATATATAACCTTTCAAGATTGAATTATGAACAAATACAAAATCTGAACAGACCAATAATTAATAACATTGAATCAGTAATTAAAAAGTTTCTTATCAAAGAAAAGCGCAGGACCTGAGGTCTTCACTGCTGAATTCTACCAAACATTTCAAGAATAACTAATACCAATGGATTAAAAAATTAAGTCTAATACTTTAAATTATAGAAAACTACTAGAAGAAAACATAGGTAAATTACTTCATTACATTGGTCTGGGTAAGAATTTTTTAGCTAAAACATCAAAAACACAGGAAACAGAATCAAAAATAGACAAATGGAATTATGCCAAACTAAAATCTTCTGCATAGCAAAGGAAACAACAGAGTGAAGAGATAACCTACAGACTGGGAGAAAATATTTGCAACGAAAGAATCAGAACTGTAAAGGACATCTACAAATTACACTGCTGTTCTGAGATGGCACAATCATATACATACTCTGCATTAGGTTAAAATAGTACAGCTACTTGAAGACAAGTTAGCGGGGAACTCTTAATGCAATATAACCTCAGGATTTTAGGCCACTGAAAACTCTACATAGTACTAACTATAGTATGAAATGACTGCCAAAAACAAATGGATGGAAGGGAGGGAGAAGGGAAAGAAGGAACAAAAAAAGACAGGAATAAGGAAGGAAGGAAGGAAGGAAGGAAGGAAGAATATCATGAAATTTCAGTCTCTACTATTAAACCTACAGTGTTCAGAACAAAAAAACTCATCCCATGTGTGGAATCACGTGGGCCACTACATTTTAAAAGATGTATTTACACTTGAGTATAGAAATGCATGGCCAGGATGGAGAAATATCTAGAAACCATGTCATTTAAGAAATAAAGAAGTGGGTTTATTTTTATCTGGAAAAAAATGAAGATGTGGAGATGATTTTGTAGCTGTATTTAAATATTGGAAAAGATGTTAAATGGAACATTGATTTCTTTTTTATAGTTCAAGTAGAAAAAGTAAAAATCAAGTTTCAGGGATACAGATTTCACCTTCATGTAAACATTTCGAAAAACAGATTGATTATCCTGTGGGATAATGAGTGCACTTAAACTTAAAATAACCAAATAAAAATGTAGTCCACTAATTCTTCTCTACTTTTACCATATCCTATTTCTTACAAAATTCTGAAAAATCTCTTCCTTAATAAAATGGACTCTATCCATTTTCTTCCTGAGAAATGACTTCAGCTCACATCCATTTTCCCCTGAATTATTTATTGTGTCCCTACTTCTTGTTCGATCATCACTCCCTGCCTCTACCCAACTCTCACACCACAGATAGAACCAACTTTCTATACAGTCAGCAGGTGGACCATCATACACAATGGTGGGCCCACAAGATTATAATGGAGCTGAAAATTTTCCATCATTTCCTAGTGACGTTGTAGGGGTTGTAATGTCCTCATAGTGAAATTACATTTTTAAAAATAAATTTAGCATATACTAATGTGTACAGTGTTTATAAAGCCTACAGTAGTGTACAGTAATGTCCTAGGCCTTCACATTCATTCGCCACTCATTCACTGAGTCACCCAGAGCAACTTCCAGTCCTTTAAGCTCCATTCATGATAAGTGCCCTATATAGGTATACCACTCTTTATCTTTTATAATATATATAGACTATACTTTTTCTATGTTTAGATATGTTTAGATATAATAATACTTACCATGTCTTACAATTGCCTCGGTAGTAAGTACAGCAACATGCTGTACAGGTTTGTAGCCTACGAACAATATACTATACCATATACTCTAGACGTGTAGTAGGCTATACCATCTAGGTTTGGGTAAGTGCACTCTGTGATGTTCACACAATGACAAAATCACCTAATGATGCATTTCTCAGAATGTATTCCCATTAAGTGATTCCCATTAATGTATTTCCATTAAAGCACATGACTGTGCTTTATCTGACACTAAACCTTTTCTGTTTATAATATTTTAATGGTCCTCAGGAAAATATCAAAATTCTTTAGCTCTACTTCATGATGTGCTCCTTCCTACCTATATCCATAGACTCTTCAATCATAATTCCACTAAAATATATATAATTCAGCATCCTTTCTCCAGCCACTGGCCACACAGAAATACTGTTTTTCAAACCTATTGTTCAGTGCCATGCCTTTAGACATCTTATTCCCTGTGCTTAGAATAACTTCTACTTGTTTTATCAGGCTATTTTCCATCATTTTTTCAGCACACAGAGATCAGGTATCATTTTCTCAGGGAAGCTTTCCCTGACTTCGCGCTAATTTTAATAAAACAAATATCGATTGAACTTCTGCTATGTGATAGACAGAAATAAGAGATTCCATTTCCCATTGTGCCACTGCCTATATTTTATTACTTATATTTATATTTTAATATTCATATTAGAAATATTTTAGTATGTAGTTTATTATTATATGTAGGCTAGGCACAGTTGCTCATGCCTGTAATCCTAGCACTTTGAAAGGCTGAGGCAGAAGGATCACTTAAGTCTAGGAATTTGAGAACACCCTAAGCAACGTAGTGAGAACCTGGTCTCTACAAAAAATAAGAACATAGACAGGTGTGGTGGTACATGCCTTCTGGTTACTCAGAAGACTGAAGCAAGAGGAATGCTTGAGTCCAGGAGTTTGAGGTTGTAGTGAGCTATGATGATGCCGCTGCACTCTAACCTGGGCAAGAAAGCAAGACCTTTTCTCAAAAAGAAATAAAAAAAAAAAAAAAAATCACAATGAAAAAATTTATCTACTGCCTGTGTTACTAGACTATAAAATTCCCCATTGGAGGAAATATACCTCCCAGTTTCCTCAATGTCTAGTTCAGTGCTTGCTTGTAGAATAAAGGAATGGATGAATATATAAGTAAGCAAATAAGCAAATAATTTTGTAGATTTCCTGGTTTGACTGGATGGGTTCAGCAGAGATCAAAGCTTCCTTCCAATGTCAAGCATCTATGTCATCCTTCTATTTATGGGATACATTCTAGTGAAGCAGCCCTTTCTGGGATAAGCAAGTACTATGTGTAAGGCTGCTGAGTAACTGTATTCGGGAAAAGAAAATATGATATTTAGCCTAATGGAATTTCTAAGAAAATTGAAGATGAATATGATGAACAAAATGGATCTTTGTCTTTGTCAGAGTTTATTTAACCTAATTCTACCACAAACAGTACTACCTCTTATTAAATAATAGATTTCGTTTATACACCCAATATAAGAAATTCTCTGTAGTGGGTTAAATAGTATCTCCCCAAAATTCATGTCCATGCAGAACCTCACAATATGATGTTGTTTGGAAATCTGGTCTCCACAGATGTAATCGGTTAAGATAAGGTCACTGGAGTAGAGTAGGCCCTAAATCCAATGACTGGTGTCCTTATATGAACAGGAACAGACATGTCGAGACTCACAGGGAAGACGTCCTTGTGAAGAAAGCATAGACTGTAGTGATTTACCTACAATCTAAGGAATGCCGAGAATGCATTTTCCCTCAGAGCCTCGAGAATGAACCAACCATGCCAACACCTTGACTTTGGACTTCTGGCCTCCTTAAATGTGAGAGAATAAATCTCTGTTATAGAATATTAAGCCACCCGGTCTGTGGTAATTTGTTCCTGTAGTTCTAGACAACTAAAATATTCTACATTTCACATTGAAAAACGGAAGTGTCATGATAAAGTAAAAGGGCATAACTCGTTAAGTGGTCCCATGTGATTTTCATTCAATCACTGATAAACAATTTACAATGCGAATATATGTAGCAACAAGTGATTATATTAAAGCCAAGGCCCATCCGCTTTATATGGTAGAATTCAACTTTATTCCAAGATTTCCCTTTATTGTAAATAATCTCACACACACACACATACACACACACACACACACACACACACTATTCCCCAGTGGACTTCCTGTGAGCCCCTTGACTCCAGTTGGCCCACTTCATGTGAAGGCTCTGGTTGCCTGCACTTCCCTCGGGTATCAGGGCCAAGGAGGAGAAGAGGAAGGGTTATTTGTGGTGTATCAGTCAGAGGTTTTAGAAAACAAAGGACACAGTAACTACGTTGTTTGAGGAGAGACACTTGTAAAGCCATGGGTAGAAAGTAGGGAAACCACAAGGAGGGGAACTTTTACTACTCTAGACCTAAAGAGGCAATCGGAGAGAAGGATCACAGGGACCGGGGAGGAGACAGTCTTGGGGAGGTGGCCACGAGACTGAATGATGGGATCTGTGACATTTATCTCATGGGTGCAGACCTGTATGGGGGTAGTGCCCATACATACTTTGATGTTGCCCCCCTTCCTCACTGGCCCAGAGCCAAGGGAAGTAGTCATTTTCTGGAGGCACAGAGCAAAGGAGAGAACAGTTAGGGGTAGTCAATATAGGATAATGAAAGATACCCAGTGAGGTGGAATCAAGTGTCAACCCTCTATATAAAAGTGAAAGTTTCATGCAGTAATGAAGTATTTGCCTTTCACAAGGCTGGGAAACACTTAATCCACACAGCCATGGATTACTTTGCTTGTGACATTCACATTTCTAGAGATTCTAATTTGGACTAAGACTCACTTTCACTTTCCTGGGATATAGGGTGTCATCTGCAAGGATGTCCATAGGTGGGAAGTACATTTTCTTTGTGGGACACAAAGATTTACTGCGGGAAGAAGCACATGGCACAGCCCTAAGCAAGAGTATATTTTATTTTCAGCTGTACTTACTGCCAACCTTGTGACTCTTGCATTTAAACAGCTGGATGTAAAGACGGCAAGGTTGTAATGGGCAGTGGAAACAGAGAACAAAGCAATTGAGTTGTTAAAAACAGACTCGTTCAATGATTAGCCATAAATATTTGGAAGAAAACAAATTAATAATTTCTTATTCTGGGAACATCTACCTAACTGAAATGGGTTTCAGAGATAGAGGATGTTATAAATTTCTTAGAATTTGAAGAAAGTTTTAATGTCTAGTCAATCCATCCGTGTAACAATGAAAAAGGCTTTTTCTTACTTCCTACCTAAATAAAGTCCCTTTGGTTCTCTGAAATCAGAGTTGAATAGAAAGCACAAGTGAGTGAAGGCCTTTGAGGAGGGACGTTAAGCTCAGTTTGCACACTCTGGGGCTAAATCTGAAAGTAGGCCCTCTTCGTGAGGGAGATGTATGTGAACGGAGCACAAACCTATTCTATTCCAAACCTGTCTCCCCGTTACCTTCCCAGACACTCGATCCAACCCATTCTGCTCCTCCAGAGGTTTCTCAGAGATTTCATGTAAGTTTTACAAGTTCACCAGTATCACTTTTACTCCTGTGGCATCACGAAGGTTTAGTTACCACAAGGGAACCTATAGCTCAAGTTATTTCTGCATTTTGTCAGCAAGTCTAGGTTTCCTTTTCCTCACTATTTTCATTTGGTATTAAATCATTTTAAGTTTTTGGTTTGGTTTTGTTTTAAGAATCATCCAATGATTACTTTTAAATAACTCAGCTTTCTAGATGTTCATTGTTGGCAAAAGTAAAGAACTCTTTGCTGACACTCAATAATCAGTGGCTCCAACTTGAAAAGTTGCAACTTGAGTCAACTTTTTTGCATTCGCTCTTTTCATAAACTCTGAGGGAAAATCCAAGGAAATTGTTTAGTCACCTGGATATTATTATCCAGGTTTTCTACTGTCTTTGTCTTTTTATACTGCAGTTTTCTAAGAGTTAACAGAATAATACAGACAATAAAACTCAAGCTTTATTGCTCATCACTAAATCTATTAATAATATTTTGGAAGTGTATTATTTTTAATTATTACTTACATTAAATCAGTGCTCAAACATGTATCAAGAAGCAGACATCAAAGCATCTGACGTGACACTTCAGTGAGTAGAAAAATATAAATATATTTTTTCAATCTTCAAGTTTCAGGGAAACAATTCAAGATAGTTATCTCAAATAATTGTTCCTTTCCCTAACGACAACAACAAAAGCCACCTTGTACTAAAAGCAAACATCAAAATTCATGTGTAAAAAACTATTAACCGAGCATTTTAGAGTTAGTCATTGTAAGGGCATTATGCAAAATTAAGATCGCGTAAAACTATAATAGTGTCTATTAATTGCCTGAAGCCTATTAAGTCTTGCAAATCAGAGAGAGCAATCCTATGCTTGCTAGACACACTTTATAGGCTCCTCCGTCTGGCTCTTTTACAACTACCGTCTCTTGCAAAATGCTTTGTTCCAACTTAAAGAACTGAAGCAAGAATAACTCCTTTTTTCTCCCCAGCTGGGTTTTGGCAAGTAGATTTTAAGTTACTTGCACGCTAGGGAGCAAAGCACTAATGAAAGCATATGAAAAGTAATGTACCTAAGGAAAAGGTAAATGATAATAACCGGTGCACAACTTTTTATGACTTGGGCCTTTAAAGTGAAAAGCACTTTCCATAACAATAAATGTTCTGTGTTATATAATGTTGCAATAACATACTAAATAACCGAACAATAGTTGTAATTTTTCTTCACTGCAACAAAACGTGTTCAGAATCAGAAAATAAAATACTCTTTTCCCCTTTACTGTTTCAATTACGTGTATGTTAACCTTTGACAGACCTTTTAAAAAATTATTGTCAAACTCCAAAAATGAATAGTTGAAGCTCTGTTGACTCATAAGTCATTGTTGAACATGTTTTGTTTGGCCATTTGTTTTAGATAAGAATGGCCATTGGTCAGAGAGAAATAACCTCCAAAGGCTTAGATTTAATTCTTTTTGGAAAATTGATTATGCTCTATGTGTTGAAAGATACTCAGTAAGAGACTGTAGCTTAGAATTTCATATTATTAAAATCTTTGCTCTGTTTGTCATGTGGAAGACCAGATGCAGTCAGTCATCTCATAACTCCTTTATTCCACGACTGTGAATAAATGAAAGCTCCAGGAAACACACTATTTTATCAAAATACAAACAAAAACCAAACAAGCTCAAACCTCCTGGGTCATTTAAAAAGGCATCAGAAGTTCCTTCATATAACTATCACTAATTAAACAATCAGTGTGATCCCTCTACATGACATCCAGCTTATTTCGCACAAAGCAATCATTTTCTTAACTACTATATATATATCAAAGGAAAATTTTGTTGTGTGAACACATTCATATTTCCCAAATGCAATGATGTGAAGGGCATTGGCCACCCCACTGTCTTCCTTCAAAAACCACAAATAAACACCTAATTGAGTAGAACAGCATTGTGCTACACGAAACACTTCAAGGCATGCCATCTAACTGACTCTCGCAAATTAATTAGTGCTTATACCTTTCTGTATAGAAATCCTGAAGCTGTATTATCTTAATGTAGTCTGAGATCATTGTTACAAAGAATGGCTGAGCTAAGGTCGCAAGACAACTGTTTGTCCTGAAGTCAGGAAAAAGTAGTTGTAATAAGATCTTTTGTTCTTTATTTTCAGAGACAGAGCTTCCAATCTCTCTCAATATGGTACTTCAATCAGCTACTATCAACAAATGAGAATTGGTATTCAAAATGAAACATTTTTGCCATCTCTTTCCATGGGTAAGACTTTCTCTTAATCTTTTTTTATATCAGTCAAAGAAGATTCAATCCTTATTGACCTTTTGCTTATTAAAATGGCTTTTAATCAAATTCTGGTTCTTAAAAGACGTTTCTTCTTTGAACAATTCTGAAACCATCGTATATTAAACTATGACATAACAGAGTACGTGCTATGAAGGCAGTTTAATAGTGTCAAAGGAAGAGAGAGCACACAATTTTGTCCCTGTGCATTGCAAAAATTTTGAAATATAAAATGTATAATGATTTACAAATAAATTTCGTTATTAACTTCTAAAGGGTTGGGCATATGCTTTAAGAACTTTCATATTAAGTTCTTCTCAATGCAGATATAAGTTGCAGCTTGCATTTGAAATGTATTTCCATAATTTTACACCTTATTGCTTAAGTTTGTGAAATATGCATTTTTCATTAACATTGTGTTAGGTAATATTCTATAGGTGTCAAACTTGATTGTGTCTTAAAAATGACTAAATGAATAAAAAAATGCAGTTATGTAGTCTCCCCTTCATTGCTATATGAAATTGTTAAATATTGAGATAAAGTTTTAAAGTTATTAACCTTTTAAAAATATATTTACTAAATATATCAGTTCATATGTCTACCAAATCCATTGGTATGCATATACCTAATATTTAAGCATAATGCTACTGAAGAATCCTTTGGGTCCAATTGATCTGTAAAATCCCATGACTTAGATCCCTTATCGATTCAATGTTGATTAGAATGTGATGAGATATATGAGATTTTTATAACCTGGTATACTTTTTCGAAGCTGTTAGAAAACTATATATATAAAACCAATGTCACTAATCAAAAATTCTCATTCTAATATTTCCTCAATAACTAATATTTAGGAACCATATATTTTAAATAAAATAACTATAGTATTTTTGGTTATTCTGAGTGTATGGTAAGGAGGAAGCCAGTTTGTTCTTTATTAAAGAAATAAGAAACGACACATGTTTAAGAGATTCTTAGGCACTGAATATTGGATAATATAGCTATTTGTTAAATTTGAGAAATAGTTAGATAATAATACTTAAGATTTGTTCATCTTGTCAGAATTGAAAAAGAGAACCTACTATTTATATTAGGCTAGAAGCTAGAAATTATGCAAGAATTTATTTCTATGTTGGTAGCAATATACACATTAGACAATCCTTAAAAACTTTAAAAATGCTGTGCATCTGCAACAAACCTATTTTACAAAGTTGTTTCATATCAACTAAAATTAAAAACACAATTATGTACAATACTGTTACCTCTGAAAATAACATTTCTTATGGTAGATAATGAGAACAATTTGCTTTATCATCATAGGGCTTATGTCTTCTTGTCAGAAAAAAAGAGGGAAACAATAAAAAGACATAAAATTTTGGATAAACATCTCATAAAATAAGATATATAAGTATCTCAAAGACACAAGAAAATGTTCTCAGCAGATTCGTGTTATCTTTAGCATTTATGTTACAAAAGATCACTTTACACCCGCTACTATAGTTAGAGTTAAAAAACTGACAATGCCAAATGTGGCCGCAGTGGTGGAGCAACTGGAACTCTCATACATTGCTGGCTGGAGTGTAAAATGGTGTAACTATTTTGGAAAACTCATTGGTGGTTTCTGATAAGAGTAAATATATACTTACCCTAAGACTCTGGAATTCCATGCTTACTTATCTATCCAAGAGTAAGAAAAACAAGCGTCCACGAGGGGAACTAGAGGCATTGTTCTTATCCGTGGGAATTAAAGCCAAGGGAGGCTTGTTAGTCAGTTCTTCCGGGATTTGCTTAGGCTACCCTGCTAATGCAGTCATGCTGATCAGACCTGTCTCAGGCTCATCTCCCTTGGTTCTCTGTACTGAGTTCTCATTTCTTTGACACATTCATTAAACACACATTTCTGATTTGATGCTTACACTTTCTCTCATACTTGATGCTCGTACTTAGGTTCCCCAAAGATCACTGTGAGTGTGAGCTACATTTTTATGTTCTCTCTCAGCCTTTCAGGACCATGGTGGCTGGATCACCCAGTTTCCTGGCCAAGATAACAAGACAAGAGAATGACAGGTGGAAAGAATTAGTAACAAACCATTTTTTTTCTTTCTTTCTTTTCTTTTTTTAGCTTTTTTTCCTCTCTTACTTCCTTTTTAATTTTAAATCTAATTTATTATCCTTTTTGTCTTTCATTTTTGCTTGCCTCCATAGCATTTTTCTCCTCCTATATTATTATTATATTCTCTTCTATTTTCTTTCGCTACTTTTTCATTTGTACTGTTCTTTTTTTTTTTTGAGACAGAGTCTCACTCTGTTGCCCTGGCTAGAGTGAGTGCTGAGGCATCAGCCTAGCTCACAGCAACCTCAAACTCCTGGGCTCAAGTGATCCTTCTGCCTCGGTCTCCCGAGTAGCTGGGACTACAGACATGTGCCACCATGCCCGGCTAATTTTTTCTATGTATTTTTAGTTGTCCAGATAATTTTTTTTAGTAGAGATGGGGTCTCGCTCTTGTTCAGGCTGGTCTCGAACTCCTGAGCTCAAACAATCTGCCCGCCTTGGTCTCCCAGAATTCTAGGATTACAGGCGTGAGCCACGCGCCCGGCCTGTACTGTTCATTAATGAGGCCATTTCCTCACTCTGTGGTTCTTTCTTTTACAGTCCTCCCTTTTCTAGCTTCTCCATCTCCACTTATTCAGATGATCTCATTTTCACCAAAGCCTTGTATTCCCCCCAGAAGCAAACCCTGAAATAAGGATGTGAGAGGAAAATGCTTGTTTGGAAATTGATTCTGGGAAGCACCAGTATTGGGGATAGAGAGACAGAGAAAAAAAAGTGAGCCTCTTCAGCTCAAGTGTAGTCCTGAGGGGGACTTCTGGGAGTCACCACAGAACATTTCACAGAGTAATCTCACCTAAAGGGTAAGGAAGATGGTGTATTTATTCGCAAACTCCTGTTTTTCATGGTTCGAGGGCTTCTCCCGGGAGTGTTGGCCGTCTACCCCGCCCTCTGGCACTCCCAAGCTGACCTGTGACGAACGGAGCATGCGCTTGCACACAGAGAAATCACCCAGGTTGGGAGCCCCAGAGGAGAGAAGGAACAGCATCTGACATACATTAGAGAGTGAGTGTCTCTGTCGTTATGGGAGGGGCACTCCTGGCATCTTCCTTTTAAATCACCTTTAATGGTTGAATGTTTACCATTTTTTAAATCCACAGATAACATTTTGCAAAGTACTTTAGGGACAGGTGAGCATGAGATCAATGCAAGAATAAAAAGAGCTCAAGTTTTTATGTGTTTTTCTGAAACCTAGATGCCAAAGATACGTCAATATGTGCTTCTACTTATGAATACATGCAAATGGATGCCTTCTTTAGACAGGTGACTAGAGCTTGCATAATCCAATTTGAACATTTTTTATAATACATTTTTTGAACATACAATCTAATTCAGTTGTGTTTCATATTACTCAGTTTGCTTTATTCAGTCTGTTTTCTTTAATTAACATGTTCACATTTCAGAAACCAAAGGACGATGTTAAAAGTTTAAAAGGGCAAATGGTTCTAATAGTCCTTCTACTGACACTGCATTCTCCATGACAGAATATCACAGGCCAAAATTTGGGGATATTTTTCTTACTAAAATAGTATATAAAATACAACCTAAGTAAGTCATTTAAAATTGAAGCCTCAATGAGAGACTGGTAAAAGCTCCCTTGGAAGAGCTTTGGCTGTCTAAAAACATCCCTCTTTACCATAGGATGTTCAGATCTTAGGAATCTTTCCTCTTCTCAGTAGTACTAACCCCGAATTAAATTAAAGGTCCCCACACTGAATTAAGAGGTCTTAAGTTTCATCAAAGCAAATAAGAATTGGACTAAATGCCATAGCTGATATTTATCAGAGTTTAAGAGAAGACCTGATCATTTTATGCTTGAAGGACTGCTACATTCGAGTGAAGAATGGCTCCGTTTAAAGAATATCTACAAGCAATACTTTAATTGTTCTGTGGGTGATATGCTTTCCTAGAATTTGTATAGTGGATTTGGTGCTTAAAACTGAGGATTTACCCCTTAGACTTTAATCTCTAAATGACATTGCTCACATGCTTTCGTAGTCACAGGGTTCCTTTCACATCTCAAACACATCCATTGGTGATTCTACCACTGTGCCAGTGAGGACCTTGGTGCCACTAGGGACAGCTGTGACAATATCCTGAGACACAGGGGTGCAGCAATGGATGCACATAAGCCAATGGCTATTTTGGAAAAGTAGATCAGCAATGCATTTCACAATGATCCAGACAGTTTTTTCCAAAAAGCTTAATTTTTCCAAATTTTACCTTTGGCATTTTTTGCTGCTTATTTCGCTCTTTTGGTTATCTATCTTTTTTTTTTTTTTTTTTTGCTTCAAGAGGAAGGAATTGTGTCTTCCCTTTTAATTGGTTTAAATATATATGAGGTTTCCTAGATTTTGATTCTTCCATCTTACTCTGCAGCTTCTTTAATTTCATTCTTTCATTTCTCTCCCTGCACCTTCATGATAATCTCTTCTTTGGATGCTCTGGTATCTTGCCATGAGAAAAGGGGGCATTCAAAGAGACTATTACACTACAAGATGCAGGAGCTCCAGGATCTCTGAGCCCCATAGCAAGCTAAATATTTATTCAGTCAGTCCTGATTGAACCCAAATATGCTAAGACTTTTCTAATCATTGTAACATAATTGTGAACTAGAGTTATGGACCTGGGCTCATTGAGCTTTCCCAGGATGGAATAAACAATGGGAAAATAATTTTTTTGTGCGATGGGTAGATGAATGTTTCAAAGGCAAAGTGCAAGTGTTATAAAGCAGACCCACCATGAACAATAATCAGAGCAGAGATTAGGAGAGACAGTACCCCAATTATGCGAGGGGAGTGGTGGACCACTGTCTAGAATCAAATTAATCTATTATATATACATTAATTTTGAAATATATTACATTTATTATTTAAAATACAAACATTTTATAATGAGTCGTTTAGTTAAAATTGTCCTATATAAAATTAGTCTCTTCGCTTTTTGTTAATATTTCTTTTTCATGATATATTTTGCTCCTTTAATAAATAAATTTTGTGAGCTTTTTCATAGCATAGTTTTTCTTATATCTAAGATAAGTGTTATTAAGAGTATAAAATGCTGCAAATATATCATGTCTGCTGTTATTTTCCCTTAAACAAAACATACTACATAAAATATTCCAATCAGTAACAGAATTAGTTTATATTTTTAATTTATTGATATTTTACTGAAATAAAATATTCACTGATACAAATCAATATTTCAGTTCTTTGAAAACGAGACTTTTAATTTCCTTAGAACAACGGAGGCACTATATAAAACTCTTCCCCTTCCATTCTTGTCTAACTGTTTAAGAATTTATGTATTAATTATTCAACATGCACTTATTAAGTACCTGCTAATACTTGTTTAATAAATTCTCTGTGTGTTGACCATACAGAAAATCATGTGAAAGAATGTTCCCAGACTGTCATATACAGTTATGTAGCAAGATGTAATGGATATTCACTATTTAATGATTCTTCCCATGCTGTTCTAATATTTCTCTAAGCTGTTTTCTGAAGCATTTTAATTTATTGTATTTTTTTTTACTTA
This sequence comes from Avahi laniger, assembly GCA_963575035.1. Taxonomy (NCBI): domain Eukaryota; kingdom Metazoa; phylum Chordata; class Mammalia; order Primates; family Indriidae; genus Avahi; species Avahi laniger. The sequence continues at coordinate 19,879 of CAUYSK010071175.1, forward strand.
TTACATTTGCACCCTGAGGCTAGCTAGTGAAGGATGTCATTTTGAAAATCTAACAATAAACAAAAGCTGAATTGCCAACACATTTGTTTTGTTTCCAGATATCTTGAAAATAGAAAGTTATGAGAGATTACTATGAGAAAAGATCTTATTTGGAATTTCGTGGATAATACCATGGAATATGCCAAATAGGAATTAAATAAACCCAATACAACATTCCCAAGGTTATCCACTATCTCAAGTACATACTCTAGAAAGAAAATAGTATTAACCACTGTTACTATTCAATTTCTTTTGAGTTTAAATTACTGGAGCATGATAATTGGTGAAACACATTGGGATAGCAATGTTCCATCATTTCAATAAAGAATTTAGTCTGGCTTCTTAAGGAAGGCCATTTTGAGAACTCAATGTCACCTCGATTAATAAATAATTCATATTTAAAATTAAAAAATAAATATAACTTACAAGTTTTGACATTAATTTGTTGGTCAATAAAGTCCTAGAGACAATAGAATTTCCTTGAAATTCTTCAAGTTTCCTAATTCTCTTATAGTTAAAATGGGTATACTAAATACTACCACTCCGTTTCAAAATAATCCACCTATTAATATATCAACATATTTCTTTCTTCAAGGAAAACCTAAGGAAATCTATGCAAGCACCACTAGGTAGTACAGTACATAAAGTAGAGAAAATTAATCCATGAAGATCAGATAAATTGGTTCTTATTAGCTTAAAAGGATGTTTTTGTTTGAGAGGCAAGATAAAAAAAAAACAAGAATCAAACAGTAATTGCTATCATTAAGGTATTTGGTTCTTTGTATTCAGTTACTAAGGGTGACTATATGATGCAGTGTCTAAGGACAGTTCCAGTTTATATTCTAGTATAATTATTAACACTCTCTTTGATTTTTTTTGTCAACAAAATTTCCTTGTTTGGGCAATGCATATATTATAATGGTCATTGTATTTAAAATAAAACATAGATACTTAACATGACTTGTTACTATACTAACTTTCCATGAACCAAAAAAAGAAATGACATACTTTTTAATAAATCTTATCAGACAACAGATAACACAAGTAACATTGGGATGCATTTTAAGATATAAAGACCTTTAGGTCTATTTATTATTCAGTCAGATAGAAATAAAGATTACTAAAACAAATTCTGTAAGGATTTTACTTACATTTGACCCTACTGGGAAGTAAAATCCTGATTCTAATAGACAAGTAAGGTATAATGATACAAAACATTTATGTATATTGAGGGACCATGGATAAGAATAAATCTTAAATCATTTGTTCATTAACAAAAATTAACACTAGTATTTTTACAAGTTTATATTTAAACAGATTTTTTATATTAGGATAAATTTCTTTTTTGAATTTGTATTTACACTATCTCACACCTGAAAATGATTATTCACACTTAGGCAATTATGGAAGTTTTTATTTGTATGGATGTTTACAGAATATCAGATGGACTTTCAGAACTTAAGGGCTTTGGGAAAGTTATGAAGACCTAATGATGGAGGAGAAACTTCGAGAAAGATCTAAGCTGGTGATTATGCAGCCCTAACAGGATTCTGGAAAATATTCTAATGATCTCAGATATTGTGTGATGGTTTTATCTGTGCTACAAGGTACAACCTACTCCTTTACAAGGATTGATATTCTAATGTCAATCATTTGAGAACATGCAATACAGGGAAAAGGAATAATGACTTGAAACAGTTTTAGAACTGGTTAAAGAAAAATCCTCAATCTTTGGCCTAGTTGAGGTTTGGTTTTTATTTTTACAATTACAAACTAGATGGCACTGTATTTTTGATAATCTCATTTCCTACAATGGAAGTTAGTAGCCAGCCATGCCACATAGCAGCAGGCCAGATGCTAGGTAGGGTATTGAACTCTAAGGCACTCTGAGAAAGACTCTAGGCTTCTTTACCTATAAGATGCTCTCTATTTTACTATATTAAGAACTTTTAATAGACAGTCTTAAAATTATAGTCCCTTGAGGTATCTGAAATTAGGGTAAAAGACCAACTCCATTCTCCAAACAAAATAAAAAAGGAGAGTTTTCTAACTACTTGAAATAGTTGGAAAAAAAATGTAGAAATGCTAGTCAGCAAAAGAATATGAGATATTTCATCCTGATAATGCATGAAAAAAATTTACCTGATATACCCTAAGAAATAATATGGGGATATCTGACGAAAATTAATTCTGGAAACCAGAACAAGGTGGCTTTATAATATCATGATTTGGGCATTAAAAACTGAACACAGAAACCCTGATTCCAGACAAGATGGAGTAACAGGATTTATATTTACTTTCCTATGTAAAATAACTAAAAAAAAAAAATCTGTTAAAACATGTGATAAAGTGTTTCAAGACATAGGACATCAGGAAAAACAGTAAATCTGAGAGAGGGTAAAAAAATGAGGTGAGTCGTATATTTGCTTTACTTTACTATCTGGAGAATTTGAATGCCATGGACTGGGAACTGGAACCCAGTTGGAACATGACGATATCCCTGAAATGCAGAAACGGAACTAGGAGTCTGGATAAGCCAAAGCAACTAGAGTTTATAGGGCAGATTCTCAAAGAGGAAAGAGATACCAAGAAAGAAAACCACACAGACTGCAGAGGGTCCTCTTTTAGCATTCAGCTCAGGACTGATCAGCATATGCAAATGAGGAAACTATCTGAGATCAGGGAAAGAGCCACATAAAGGATATGAGGGAAAAATCCCTGAAGTCACACAGAGATGGGATAATTCCTTTCCCACTAGCCAAAGTAAAAATCCCTCAAAATTAATGGGACACTTCATACAGGACTCAGAAGTAGAAGGAAAAATTAGCCCTAAACTAAATGCTCCTCTGATCCTTAAAAAGCTTAAAAGCAACACTAAAAAGGATCAAACCAATTTTGACTACTTAAGCCAACTTCAAAACAAATACCAAGAATATTTTTGGGAATATAAAAATGTCCAGCACACAACAATGTAAAATATACAATGTCTAGTGTGCAATGAAAAATTAAAGCATGTAGGAAGAAAATACATAAAAAAGAGACTTTCAATGTTAAGAAAAATCAATTAAATGTAAAACAAAAATGAAAACAATATAAGAATTAGTAGACTAGTACATTAAAACAATTCTACAACTACATTTTACATGTTCAAGATACTAGAGGAAAACTGAACTTAAGTAAACAAGGAAAAGACATAATAAAGACCCAGTTTCAACTTTGGCATGAAAACTACAATGTCTGCAATAAAAAAAGTCACCAATTAGATTAACAGCAATAGAAACTGCAGAAGAAAAGATTAATGAAATCAAAGGTACAGCAATAAAAACTAACCAAAATGAAATACAGAAAGGAAAGAAAAAGATTAAAAAATAAAATAAATAAGACACAAATTAGTTATAGGACAATTTTCAGCCACCTATTATAAGTGGAGACCGTAAAGGAAAGAGAAAGAAGACAGAAAAAAAATTTAAAAAAAAAGAATAAAAATTTTTGAAATATGATGAAAGCTATAATATAAACCCATACATTCAGGAGCTCAGCAAACCACAAATACAAAAACCATGAAGAAAACTATACCAGGACATATCATAAACAAATAGTTTAAAACTAGTGATAAGAAGACAATCTTAAGTTCTGTCAAAAAGAAAAAGATGTGTTATATGCAGAGAAACAAAGACAGAAGACAGAAGATTTCTCATCGAAAACAGCAGAAGCCAGAAAATATTGAAATAATATCTTTAGAGTGCTGAAAGAAAAAAAGTGCAAAATCTCCAGTTCTATATGTGGCATAAATATCTTTCAAAAAAGAAAGCAAAAGAAAGATTTTTTCAGAAAAACAATAGATGAAAGAATTTATCACCAATGGAACTGCACTTCAAGATATGTTAGAGAAAGTACTTTAGGAATAATAAAATGATAACAAATGAAAATATGTACCTTAAAAATGGATAAAAGAAACTAGAAATAGTAACCATGTGGGTAAATCTAATTTTAAATACAATATTTAATTCTCTTTATAAGATGGTTAATAGAATATTCACCAAGATAGGCCATATACTGGGTCATATAATACATCTCAGTAAGTTTAAAAGAATTGAAATCACACAGAGCATGTTCTTTGATCATAATGGAATGCAGAAATAGATGAAAAGGACTTTTCCAGGCAGCAAAATCTGAAAAACTTCATTGTTAGTAGGTCTGCATTACAAAATATATTAGAGGAATTCCTCAGAGTATGATGGATGAAAATTTGGACACATATTAAAAATAAATGGAACAGAATAGAGAACCCAGGTATAAAACCATCTACATACAACCAACAGATCTTTAACAAGGCAGATAACAACATACGCTAGAGAAAGGAAGCCTGATTCAATAAATCATGCTGAGAAAACTGGATAGCCACATACAGAAGAATGAAATAGAATCCCTATCTCTAATCATATAAAAAATTAATTTAGGATGAATAAAAGATTTAAATGTCAGGCATGAAATGATAAAAGTTCTGGAAGAAAATATAGGAAAAACTCTTCTAGACATCAGCCTAGGCAAAGACTTTATGACTAAGACCCCAAAAGAAAATACAGCAATAACAAGAATAAATAAATAAATAAATGGGACTTAGTTAAATTAAAAAACTTCTACACAGTGAAGGAAATAATCAGAAGATTGAATAAACAACCTACAGAATGGGAGAAAATATTTGCAAACTGTATGTACAACAAAGGGCTGATATCCAGAATCTACAAAAAACTTAAACAAATCAGCAAGAAAAAACCAAACAATCCCATTAAAAAGTGGGCAAATGATATGAACAGAAGTTTTTTGAAAGAAGATAGACTAATGGCCAACAAACATATGAAAAAATGCTCAACCTCATTAATCATCAGGGAAATGCAATTTAAAACCACATTGAGATATCAGCTTATCACTATCAGAATGGCCATTATTAAAGTCAAAAAACAATAGATGCTTGTGTGGATTCAGAGAGAAAGGAATGCTTATACAGTGTTGGTGGAAATGCAAATTAGTGCAACTTCTATGGAAAACAGTACGGAGATTCCTCAAAAAAATAAATGTGGTAGACTTACCATTCAATCCAGCAATCCCACTACTGGGTATCTACCCAAAGGAAAAGAAGTCATTTTATCAAGAAGACACCTGAACTTGAATGTTTATCACAGCAAAATTTATTAATATAATCCCACTTCCTCACTCTCCCAAGTCTCATTGTCTATTATTCTGTGTGTACTCTCTATATCCATGTGTACATGTTGGGAGCCAACATGGCCGTGAAGTGGCAGCTTACGGCAGCCATTTATGCCAGCCTTCACTTCCTGCTTCTTCCTCCTCCCCTGGAAATTCTCGTGCTTCCTTTCCCGCGCGCGCCAAGACCAACGACCCCTGCTCCCTCACGTCACCCATCTACCACCAATCAGCAAATGCCACAGGTCCTAAACTTACCCTTCCCCCTTCCCCAGCATATAAGCAAGCACCCGATAATAAACGCTGAGGCTTGATCAGAACTTTGTCTTGCCTCCATTTTGTGTGTCTCTTGTCGCATCTCTGTCTCTCTCTCTCTCTCTCTCCCCTTTTCTCTTCACCGGTAGGTAGTCCGCCCCTCGCCACCCCACGCTGTATGTCCCGCGGGTCGGGACAGGTAAGAACCCTAGAATACCTAAAATAATCTTGACAAAAAAGAATGAAGTGGGAAAAATCCCTTTACCCAATATTAAGGTTTACTAAACGGTTACAGTCACCATGACAGTCAGGTATTGCCAGAGGAATAAACATATAAATCATTGAAATGGAACACAGAATAGATCCACACAAATATGCTCAACTGATTTTTTAAGAGTTTTTTTTTTGGGGGGCGGGGGACAAGGTCTTGCTGTATTGCTCAGGCTGCGGTGCAGAGGCATGAGCATAGCTCACTGTAACCTCCAATTCCTAGGTTCAAGTGATCCTCCTGGTTCAGCCTTCTAAGTAGCTAGGACTACAGGCAGGCACAACACCTATGCAATTTTTTTAAAAAAATTTTGTACTCACTATGTTGCGCAGGCTGGTCTTGAATTCCTGGCCTCAAACAATCCTCTCACCTGAGCCTCCCAAACTGCTGGAATTATAGGCATGAGCCACTGTGCCTGGCCTTAAGGATTTTTTTTTAAAACCAAAGCAATCTAATGGAAGAAGGATAGCCTTTCTACAAATAGTGCTGAAGTAATGTGACTTCTATAGGGGAAAAAATGAGTTTTGACCTAATCTCCACACCTTATATAAAAATTAACTCAAAATGTACCACAGACTTAAGTATAACACATAAAAAATAAAACTTTTAGGAATAAAATTGGTGCATACAAAACCTATACAGGTCATAAAATTGTACAGAAGGTAATACAATTATTATCAACATGCAATACTTATGCATCATATTTGACTTAATACAACAAAACTTAGTACATGCCACACACACAAATGAGTACAAGTAAAACTGGGAAAATCTGAATGATGTAGGTGGATTGCATCCATGTCAATATCCCTGTTTGTGATATTGTGCCATATTTTGTAAGAGGTTACCATGTGGGAAACTGGGTAAAGGGTATATGGAATGTCTCTGTATTATTTCTCACAACTGCATGTGAATCTACAATTATCTTAATAAAAATTTCAATTATAAAAAAGAAGGCAATAACATATCATAACTTTCATGGTTCTTTGGTGCTCAGACCAAATCCACTGCCAGGCAGCACCTGCCAGGAGTGGGAAATGGGGACCCATTCACCTTTTAAGCATCACCAGGAAGTGGACCTTCTGAGAGTTAACATTTCTTAACTGCCTATTTTCTCCTACCTCAAACAGATTGTGATACAGATATAAAGCAGCATAGGTAAGATTTTGCAGTTCCCTCTTCTCCACAACTTTCACAGAAGCTGGGGAACTGTCCAGGCTGCATCCAGGAGGTGAGGTAAGAGTACTTGACTAGAGGAGGAGAAAGAAGATGCCACGTAAGTTTATAAAACCATGTTGAAGGTTTCATGTTCTTCCCTCAGTACCCAAGGTTTGATGTTTAACTTCAGTCTTCCTCAATCTCATCCTACAGATACATTATATGTTTGGCAAACTTATAAACCTCAAATGATCAACAATTCCTGCCAAATTTAAGAAGCACGTAATTAAATATTATCGCCAATTCTGTTCTTTGGGATAGAGGACAACATTGTTAAGAGTTTTTTCTTTCTTATGTGTGAAAAATTTCAGGGATATGCAAATGTAAAACTACTTTGATTTGCTGTTGATTCCATCATATAAAGGGTTCTAGAAATAACTTTCTCTATGAATTCCTTCCTTTACTTCTATTCCAAGAAGTCTTTCTTCTCCTACTATTTTGGCATTTTATTCTTCTCTTTGTGTGGCATTGGGAGTAGTTTTCCTACTCCCAATTGGACATCTCTGATAACACCATCCCTTATGCTATTTTGTTAAAAAATGTTACTGTGCACAGTCAATGACATAGATGTGTTATAAAATTTGTTTCTAACTCTTTGCCTAGATTTAAAGCTTTATATTTCAAGAGTGCTATTTACCAATTCATTCCTTAAGGACTTATTTATTATATATGCACTTGATGAAACATTAGTCACCAAAATTATATTAACAAAGGGTTAATAATACAAAAGTTTAAATATAGGCATAGAAAGAAAGGTCTAGGAAGAAATACACTAAATCAGCTTAAAGTGGTAGAACATGAACAATATTTTTCTTTTTTCTCTATAATAAGCATGTTTTATTTGATAAAGATTTTTTAAGTGAATCTGACATTTTTCCTACCACTAGAGAATTACCTTACTGAGGAATTACATAAATGAAAATGATACTGAGGCCGGGCGCAGTGGCTCACGCCTGTAATTCTAGCACTCTGGGAGGCCAAGGTGGGTGGATTGTTTGAGCTCAGGAGTTCGAAACCAGCCTGAGCAAGAGCGAGACCCCGTTTCTACTAAAAATAGAAAGAAATTAATTGGACAACTAAAAATATAGAGAAAAAATTAGCTGGGCATGGTGGCTCATGCCTGTAGTCCCAGCTACTCGGGAGGCTGAGGCAGGAGAATCGCTTGAGCCCAGGAGTTTGAGGTTGCTGTGAGCTAGGCTGACGCTACGGCACTCACTCTAGCCCGGGCAAAAGAGTGAGACTCTGTCTCAAAAAAAAAAAAAAAAAAAAGAAGAAGAAATAAGCTAGGTGTGCTTCCCCCCAAAGATACAATGTAAATAAATTATTTAATCACTTTTAAATTAAAAATAACAGCAAACAAAATGCAAAGTGTGAGGACCTTTCCAGAAAGTATAAATTGGGAAAATCCAGG
>CAUYSK010071176.1:0-26718 GCA_963575035.1 Avahi laniger
GCTCTCAGTGTTTCACCCATATTAAACTGATTCCAGCCATAAGCCCTTAAGCCGAGTACCGCATCATCACCCCTGCTTTATAGATAAGGAAAATGAGGCCCCTAGAGGAGGGGCAATTTTCTCAAAGTCATGCAGCTGGTAAGTGCGTCACGGAGACATGGCCCAGGCACTCCCTGGTCCACGCTCTTAACCACTAGGGCTGCACAGCTCTGGAGAAGCTATTGTTACACTCTTGAGGAAGCAGTTTTAGAATCCTGTGACTTTTTACAGTCCTTTGGAAAATCTTGTTTCCTGATATGTGGTTATGTTTGACCACAGCACTCCCAAATGTGACATTACTTTTGAGCTCAGCTAGATGGCTTCTGTGAAAGACATATAGTGAAACAGTATCATAAGTCAGGTGGTTTGGTTTTCTCTAGCAATGTTTGGGGTTTGAAAGAAATTGAATACCTAAAACCAGAGCATCTACCATATTCCAATGGTTAAAGATAAGAATGTAAAAAAAGCCAACCAAGTAAACATGGAAAAACATCTGCTTTTTTTTAACCAGATGTTTCAGGTACCATGAACACCAAAGTCTCCCAAAGTGATGAGCAAGTCACACTAAAGACGTGGTTAAGAGATGCCCACCGCACCCACATTCTTTAGAAAAAGCCAGTAGTAAAAGTCTGCAGAGCTCTAAGTTAATGTTCCAAAGTGTCAGGACTAGTAGCAACACAGTTATTGTCATCTAGTCAGTAAGTGGTGTCATGCAGGACAATCACTCTATAAAGTGATTTTAGAAGAAAAAACTTTGGCCAAAAAATTCCAACTAACGGCACTTCTCTTTTTGAACAAATGTCTAGTTGCAAGGCCATATATAGGTTACAAATTTCCAACAACCTCAGATAAGTGGATTATGGCTGAAAGACCAAGATAAAGTAATAATAAACAAAAAAAAAAACATTTTCCACCCAAACAGGTTTTTTCCCTAGTATTCATGCATTTATTCTCAAAGTTGAATCAAGTTCCCGGGAACTACGTCGTGTGGGGCAGCCTCGCGCTGCCTACGTGCAATGCTTATGCCCTAGTTTTTCGATAAACTTTGATGACAGCGACGGCATGGTTATCCAAGACGTCACTGGCAAGAGACTCCTTTCCCTCTCCTCAGTCATCGCTGGTGGACAGCAATGCCACGTGTGGGTGGTTCCCTCTTCGTGGGCCGTCTGCAACTGCTCTTGGGGGGCCCCAGGGCCTCAAGAAGTTGGTTTCCCCCTGGTGTGGAGCTCTCCAGAGATGAGTCCCGTGGCCCCGTGTCTTCTTCACATCTCTGATGTCAACAGCGAACTAAAGCTCTTTGGCTGCTACCACAGAAGATATGCTGGTGGTTCCCCCTAAAGGACCCTTGCTCTGTCTTGCACAGGCTATACAGTCCTAAGCTACAGAAAGACGAAGACCGCATGTTCTCACTTATAAGTGGAAGCTAAAAAAAAAACTGCTCTCATGAAAGTAGAAAGTGGGATGAAGGTTACGAGGGGCTGGAAAGGGCAGGGGTGGAGGGGGTCAGAACAGGTTGGTTAATGGGTGCAAAAATAAAGCTAGTTAGGAGAATAAGTCCTAGTGTTCCACAGCAGTAGGGTAACTGTAGTTAACAATTTACTATGTATTTCAAAACAGCTAGAAAAGATTTGAAATGTTCCCAGCACAAAGAAATGGTAACCGACTGAAGTGACGGAGATCCCAATTACCCCGATTCCATCACTACACATTGTATGTCTGTATTGAAATACCACATGTACCCCGTATGTTTATAATTATTATGTACCAATAAAGAAAAGAACTACAAAACCAGAAATTCTGGGGGTAAAAAATAACATGACCCCAGCTTAAGGATGGATAATTTTTCTGGAGGCTGGGAGTTCCGAGATCAAGATAAAAAAAAAAAAAAAAGAAGAAGAATGGATAATTTTTTTAAAAAAACAACAAAAATAACTTAATGCAGAAAAAGAAAAGTGCTAAACCTTTATTGCTGTGTGTGGTTATTGCCTCTGCTTTCCACATAGGTATTAATCAGTTATCACCTCTTGAAGAACCAGAGCTTCCACAGAGGGCTGGCTCCTCACCAAGCCTGACTCATCCCAATCTATAAATTCTTGGTTGTCAAGCCCTGGTAAGGCCCAGCACTGCTGTGTCCAGACCCTGCTCAGGAGGGACAAGTGACCAGAGAAAGAGCACAGAGCAGCTTCCTAGAGTCGACCAGCCTGAGCCCTGGAGTTCCTGCCCCCAGAGACACATGGATTAGATGAAGTGTCACCCACAAGCAAGGCCACTGCCTGCACATCAGAGTAACATGATTCTGAGAATGAAAACAAGAGGGAGTGGCTATTACATAACAGCCAGAGCAGAGGGAAAGCAGCAAAGACATTTGATCCTCTTCCTTGTCTTACAGATGAGAAATTCAAGGACCAGGGTTTTCCAGTTTTAAATAGGCTTTAAGATGAGAATTTAAAAAAAAAAAAGCCACAATACTACTATCCCATCTAAAATGTTTTTACTATTAATTAGTTTAATATTATTAAATGTTAATTTCACATTATAAAATTTTCTTTAATAACATCAAATATCTAGTTAGTGTTCAAATTTGATTGGCGTGTTCCCATCAAATAAGGATCCTTTGAAAGGGTTGATATGTCTCTTAGGCTTCTTTACAATCCCCAGTCTTTTTTGTTTTTGAGATTTATTTGTTGGGGGAAAAAAATTTTTTTTTTTGGTCTAGAGATCTAACATCATAAGTTTTGCTGACAGCATCCAAGAAGTGTCTTTTAATGTGCTTCTCAGTCCAGTGTGTTTTCTATAAAGTGGCTTGATCGGATTTCTGTCCAGACTTTGGAAAGACTATTTTACATGGGGTTTGTCTATATCCCAATGAGTCAGAAGAGGATGTATAACAGTTACCTCTTTAAACAAAAATTATTAACATTAAATAACGGATCAGGTGCTATCAGCACCCCTAAGTTGTCCCATTATAAAGTTTCTCAACAGCTCTTCACCTAATGGTATCATCAGCTACTGGTCATGTTTGCTCATTCAGAGAGAGAATGCAAAATGATAATGTTATCCCTCTTTATTAGCCAAATTTTTCCTGTAAATAACTTTTCCTCATCATCTATTTGGTTACCTTGAGTTACAGTTTATATAGGAAACCAGGATAAAGGCTTCTTTCCTTTATTTTTCATTTTTTTAAGTTATGAGTTGGTTCCCTCCCACTTTCCAAAGGTAACTGATAATGGGTTTTGTTGTTGTTTTAGTATCAATTCATGGGTTTAAATGTATTTGATGTGGTTTAATCCATTGCCTTTATCATTCTTTTATGCTCGCCCTGACTGACTTTTGGCTGGTTAGAAATCATTCGAGTTGTTTCTGGACTCTTTCTGCTATTAACCCCAATCATCTTCGATAGCTCTTTGCTTTCTGGTAATGAAGAGAAATCCTAGCTCATCTCTTACATTTCCAGACCCAGACCTAGACTAGAATAAGCCATTACTCCAAAGAGCCATAGCTCCTTTTTTCATTTCTATTTTTATTTTTTATTTTTGAGACAGGGTCTTGTTCTGTTGTAAATTTTTATCAAAACACTAAAAATTCTGTCAGGTATAAATTTACAAGGTGAACAAAATAATAAAACCCACATTTATTTAACGTGCTGTGATTTAAAATATTAGCTACATTGACAACCTAAGTGTTTTATTTGTGTCTTCGTCTGTTCAGACTGCTAGAACGACGCACCATGACCTGGGCAGCTTGTAAACAACAGACACTCCCTCCTCGCAGCTCTGGGGGAGGCGGGTCCGAGACCAAGGCACCGGCAGGTCCAGTGTCTGGCGAGGGCCCACTTCCCGGCTCACAGACGGCATCTTCCAGCTGTGTCCTCCCGAGGTGGAAGGGGCGAGCGAGCTCTTTCTTTTACAGAGGCACTGATCCCATTCTGAGGACCCTGTCTTCGTGACCTAATCACCACCCAAAGGCTCCTCCTCTTAATATTGTGACCTTGGGGGTTAAAATCTCAGCATATGAATTTGGGGGAATTCCGACCATAGCACTTTGTAAAAAACAAAAATCCAATTTTTTTTTCCTGTGAACAGGATTGCTTTCTTGTCACATAACTTCCAACACAAAGTGAACACCTTTTCTATGCCTTAGCAAACTGTCAAACGCTAATTATGAATCAACTTCCAGCATGTTATCCTTCGCTCTTTCAATGTGGAAAAGTACCCGAGAGTTCCTTTACCGTGACGTGTCCGTGAGGCGCTGCTTCCTCTGGGACATCTTCACCCTCTTCTTCACGACCACGTCCCTCAGTTACAGTATCAGAACGCTCTGCTCCCCTGGCTGTACTTTCCACAGTCAGCTATTTCTGCGGTGACCTCATCGATGCTCTGTTAGCAGCTACTGCTAGCGTTGCCACCTTTCATTTCTCTCCCACGCTTTCATCCCTGTTGGCCAGTTCCCTCCTTTGGTGACCAATTTATGTAGAATGTCACGTGGGTTTACCACCGGGAGACCAAGAGGCAACACAACTGCGCACTTTGCTACCTGTGTGTGAGCTGAACAGCAGGTGCTCCGTGACCCATCTCCAGCTTGCTTTAAGAGAAGTGAACGTCTGGTCACCAGTAAGTCGCTGTTGACGCAGTGATCTGGGGAGCAACAAGCTAGCAGCAAAGTCTGTACTTTATGGAATTGCTCACAGTTAACATACTGCACTGGTTAAAATCCGAACCGTTGTGTTGGAGGCTGGTGCTGTTTAAACCGCAATCACTGAAATTCATACATGTCAGAGCTGTGCAGAGCAAGGCCTACCTATAATTGTTCCCCGTAAACATAAACCACCAGTTGAATCACTATTAAGTTTATTCGTTCATTGTTACTTTTGATTCGTAAGAGAGGAGTTCCTCCCCTGATTTTTATTTTATAATTATGCACCACATTTAATAGTTCCAAAGTCAGCCACGTCCAGGAAAGTCTAGCTCCTACTCTGCCCCCTCTCCATCTGCTCTCTTCTCCCCAGTTTTTGGTTTATCCTTCTACTACTTATTATTTTCATATAAGCACATATGTTTTCACACTCTTCTTCCCTTACTAAATAAAAGGTAGCATTATTGTACATACTGTTCTGCACCTTACTTTTAAAATGATACAGACAAGATATGATAGCTAAGTGTAGTTTTCATTTGCACCTCTTATTATGCATAACTACCTTTTCATACTAAAGGAAACATTAAAAACGTTACTGTTCTGACAGGTTTGATATCTTAGAGTAAGACTTTTCAAATAAAATTTTCACAAAGATAAAAAGAACTGTTAGCACACTCCTTAAAAATGAGTAATTAAGAAACCCTCTTATTCCCACGTCGTCTTTATAATATCAGTTCATCTAATGAGCACATGTTTATGGAGGATGTTGCTGGACCAGGACCCACCCCGTGCGCTCACAGAGGCGTGGACAGAGGAGATGAAGTGGGGTCCCAGTGATCTGAAGGCCACTGGAGTTGAGAGTACCCGGGGCAAATTTTCAATGGGGATTACTGCATTGGACCAAAGAGGAAAAGTTTTCTGGGCTTTAGAGACGGTCTGAGCAAAGAGTTATAAACAGTCAATGACAGACCAAGCCTGCCTCTTCTATTTAAAAAGGGGGCGGGTAGGGTAGGGCTACAGGTGCTGGAAAATTACGGTGAGAAAAGCAGACAGACTGACCGAAAGTTAAAAAGCACAGCTCTAATAAAAACTTGTCATTAGGCACCTCTAGTCAAAGGCAATACCTGACACTGGTTATAGAGAAAATCCAAGAAAAAGCAGCAAGAGCCCACGAAGGTATTTTGGCTCAGGACGAGGACAGATTCCTGTCCCCCGCAGGTGGACTCATTTCCACTCAGGATTAAAAGTAGAGAAAAAAGCGGGGTCACTATGAAACTTTACACTGTACAATTTACTAGACAGGTTCTGTCGTAACATAAAAAATCAATATAGTAATGAGAAATAAGCTACCACCAATGAGACATCGTTAAAAAATTAATTCTGAGGCTCTCTGATGGAAGTAATCACACATCTAAACAAAAGCCCCAACACAACTAAACCACTTCATAGCTTATTTCTCATTAAACCTCTCAGCAACCTTTTACAGCGTTCCTTACGCCCACAATTATGACTCCGAGAGTCAACACAACCCAGGGCAGAGTACACATCTGACTCATCTTTGTGTCCTGCCCGGCACCTTGTACCGGAGGCACTCAAATGCTTGCTGTATGAAAGCATAAAAACAACCTCCCATAGCAACGTGCCCAGACTTTTCCATGGGAGGACCTTTCTCCTGAATTGTAAGTTGGGGCAACTCCCTAGCGAACGTTTCGAATAAATTCAACAAACGTTTATCAAGTGCCCGGTGCGTGCCAGCGTCAGGCACTAGCTTGGCGGTGGGGTGTAGAGATGAGCAACACGGTCCTGAACGCCCTGCGGGCACCCGGTCTGGGAATCGCCGAGTCAGAAATGCAGCGGCGATGAGATGCTGCAGGACCACAGGGCAAGGAACGAGGAATCGTGCAGGGGGGAGGTCAGAGAATCCACGACACGCGGTTCCAGCCCCTCCAACCTGACACACACACACGCACGTGCCCTCTAAAATGAAATCGCGGTCCTCCCTCATCCGCGGTTTTGCTTTGCACAGTTTCAGTAACCCACGGTCCACCGAGGTCTGAAAATATTAAATGGAAAATTCCATAAACAATTCAGGGGTTTTAAATTGTGAACCGTTCTGAGTGGCGTGATGAACTCCCTCGCTGTCCTCTCCACTCCTTCTGGGGTGTGAATCACCCCTCTGTCCGAGGCATCCACGCTGCAGACGCTGCCCGCCTGTTAGTCACGTCGCAGCCACCTTGGATATGGGATAAAAACACATCGCATAAATGATGCAGGGTTTGGTACCATCTGTGGCTTCTGGCATCACTGCGGGTCTTGGAGCGTAACCCCCAGGGATAAGGGGGGACTGCTGCATTATAAAAACAAGTTATTCCACTGCAAATAAGCCTTCCTGCGTCTGTGATAGGTCACAGCTTATTCCCATGCAATAAAAAGCCCACGGGCACCATCACCTGCATTTATTGGGCACTCGCTGCGTGCCAGACATTGTTCCCAGAACTTTGTAAGTGTTAACTTATTTGATCCTTACAATAACCTGACAAGGTTGGTGCTGTGGTCATTGCAGTGCTACGGATGAGGAAAGTGAGGCAGAGAGGTTTGAAAGCCTGTGCTTCTGCAGGGAAAGCCCTTCGGCCAGCCCCCACCGAGCCCTCCCAGTGCAACACAAACCTGTGTGTCCCTCCCCCGTGCGGCGCCCTGCTTTGCTCCCCACCAGTGAATCTACCACGCTGTACGGTAACTATTCGTTTACGTTTGCACGCTCCTCATAGGTCTGCTGTGCCTATCCTATGATAATGAGCCTTTATTATACTTTACTGTAATTACTTCTTCAAAAATGTCACCTTCTCAGAGAGGCCAATCCTGACTTTCCTTTTCATCTAAAATCGATCTTCCTACCCTTTTAAGTAACTTGCTTTCTCAGATCAATGAAGGTTTCTCCCCTTCGTAGTATTCCTTGTGGGTCAATTTTTAAAATTTGATTTCCATCTCCCCCACTAGAACATACGCTTCATGGGGGCAGGAAGCATAACTGTCTGTTTTATTTGTCACTGTATTTTCAACACCTAATCCTGCTACACAGAAATTACTACTGAGTGTTTGTATACCTGCTTCCTTATACTGATAGTTCCTTTAAAAAAAAAAAACTGTCTTAATGAGTTTTATATCCCCAATACATAGCATGCGGGAAGACCTCAATAAGTATTTGTTGAATTGAAACCAAGTAAGGGTTAAGGTGAGATTAATAGGATTTTTCCACAAAAACGAAGGAGTGTTGGAAGGAACCAATATGGTCGGAAACACACAGGCACAGAAGACATAGCTTTGGGGGGAAAACAGCAAAAACTGGGCCGTACCGCAGGGTGCGCAGGAGAGGAGGGAAAGCACTGAAGAGGTGAGCACACGGCAGGTTGCAGAGACTCGCGATATTTTTCTGTAGGTGGCAAGGACCTACCGGAGTGTTTTTTAAGCAGTTGTGGGGGACTATCCGACACCACAAATCAACAGCTTGTTCTCTGTATTACGATGCCCATCTCAGCTAGTCGCTAAAGTTCTTTTCTGACCAAAACATTAGGAGTTTTTTCTTTTAAGTACATACTAAATGTTTTTCTGTGATTTCACATCATGAGCCTTTGAAACATTTTATATGAACATTGTTGATTAGAAGAAACACCATCCTTTCAGGAGATCACAAGTTAGCGATTTTTGATGGCATTGTCTGCCCAACACCTTCGTCTGCACATGAAATCTTAGAAGAGCGACTTCAGAGTAACCAAAATCATAATGGAGGGGCAGCCACAAGAAGAACATATTTAATATAAATAATTGCACTTAATCAAATTCAGAAGTTCAAGTTGGATAAAATATAAATGAACAAGTTGTATTCTACCACAGCCTCAAGCAAGATGGTATGACCCCAAGGCCCCCAAAAGAAAGAGAAAGAATCAGAATAACCACGGTTCTCATCAGAAAGATCTTGGGCATGACACTTTGCTGCCCTTTAGGATCCTATTCACACTTTGTTTACTTTTCTGTTGGAGCATTCATCACACTTTTCCACAATTTATCCATGTGCCTATCTCCCTACTTAAACAGAACAGGGACCCCATTTGATACATCAGACTTTAATGCATCACCTGGCATAGCACACATTCAGTAAGTATTTGCCACATGAATGAATGAATGAGAACACCAACTCTCGAAAAGGAGGGCCCTCCTAATAAAAGCCTTCTTAGTCCCCATTCTGATTCTAGGAAATAAAGCTCAGCCGATTTGTTATTTGAACACTTCCTTTCTCTTTACCAAATAATTCTGCTTCCAGAAATAAGGAAAAAGGCAAGTTGGCAAGACCAGTCTAAATATAACGCGTTAAAATTTTTTGGCCACACCATAATTTGCATACTTCCTTTTTTCCCCTGCTATAAAGGGTGTAGTAATGTAAGGTGGAAATTTTGAGACCAACTGAGGTAGACCTGAAGCCCAGCGTGAAATTCAGCGTAGCCGCGCTGCAGGTGATTTCTACGGTGCGCCCCAGGGACGGCTGGCGATCACCATGTCCCTGCCAAGAGGCTGCGCAGCCCGGCGCAGTGAGCACGGACCCGGCGTAACAGGCCTCCCCACCCCCGGCCCTGCCAAGCGCTAATCCGCTCCTCGGTGTGCTGCCAATGACCCTCCCCACCGGGCAGCCTGCGATCTGAAGGCCCAAAGTGAAACCGTCGCTGACCTCCACCCTTCACCGCCCCGCAGCGGTGCTCTCCCTCGGGGCCATTGCTACGCCAAGGTCGGAGGCCTCGGGGGTATCTCTGACCCCGAAACACGGCTCCAGAGATTTCTCCTTTCCCACTTTGTTCTCTCCCTTTCCTTTTCCTCTCAGTCACCCTGTTTTCGCTCCCTCCTCCACGGCAACCAGCCCTAACCTAGACCAGCTGCAACCGACAAAAATATAATAAAGGCTACTCCTGTAATTGTAAATTTGCAAGCAGCCACATTAAAAAGGTAAAAAAGCCAGTGCAATAAATTTTAATAACGTTTTGTTTACAGCCAATGTATCCCCCCCCAAAGTGTCTTCATTTTAACTTGCAATTAAAGTTGCTGGTGAGCTATTTTACATCTTTTTCCCAGACCCAGTCTTTGAAATCCGCGTGTGCCGCAGGCTGACAGGACATCGCAACTCTGACCGGCCACAGGTCACGTGCTCCGCCCGTGGCTACCACACTGCACCGTCCAGGCTCAGCTGGGATGTTCCCAACTACTCTTCCATCCTTCTCTCCACTCTACCCACTTCCTCCCTCTTTTTTTTCTTCTGAAAATAGTATCAGCTGTAACAGACCATTCCTGGGATAGAAGGAAATGTAATAGACCGTCTCCTTCCATGTCACTCTTCTGGCTCTCCTTTCCGCATGAAATGCCTTTTCTGCTCCTCTCCTCACTGCGACACCCAGCTGAAGGGCTAACCTCCTTCCCAAAGCCTTTCCCCTACTCCCTATCATCTTGCAACTCTGTAACAATAGTGTTTCCGCCTGTTGTGCCACCAGATTGTAACCTCTCTAAAGATACAGTGTTGCTATTTTATCATACAGCTCTCAAAGGATACAGCACCGCGCTTTGCAAAGAGCAGACCCTTACTGAGTTTCTGATGAAGTGAACTCATCAGAAACTTAATTTACCGCCCTTATAATAGACAAGTGTACCCTCAGCACGGCTGCCTACCGAAGGCACAGCTGGTTCCAAGGTAAACTAATGTATTGCTTAATTAACGTCTGCTGGCAACACAAGAATGTGTGGGTGCGTCCCAACCCTGTCATGGAAAAAGTGACACTAACTCATACTCTGGCCCAGAATTCTAGAAACTATCACAGATCTGAAGCATCATCTTCACGTAAGAAGAGGGCTGAGGCCACAACTCCTGGACATTCTGGACAGCATCGCGGGCAATATTCACAATAATCAATCAGAGATCTATTAAAAATAACATGTTGTAACATGCTAGAAAATGGAAATTCCTGATTAGATAGCTTTCTCCAGAAAATAGAGCACTGAAGTAACACAAGGAAAACTCAGGACCTGGTGCCTGCTCTCTGATGTCTCATATTTCTGTACCAAACACTTGATTTTCTCTGTTTGTGACATGAGAAGGAAGGATAACTCCGTCCACTGCGGGCACAGTTTCCCCTAAACTGCCTTTCCCATGCTTCCCACAGGGCCGACACCACAAAGCTTCCCAAGTGATCCTGATGAGAAGACATTTAGGCCAGGCACGGGGGCTCATGCCTGTAATCCCAACACGCTGGGAGGCTGAGGCAGGAGGATCACTAGAGGCCAGGAGTTTGAGGTTGCAGTGAGCTATGATGATACACTGCACTCCAGCCTGGGCAACAAAGCAAGACCCTACCTAAACAACAACAACAAAAAAAGACATTTAGATAGTCCTACTCCTCTGGTCAAAACCCTCTAACGGCTTTCTATCTCACTCCAACAACGTTCCACCGGCCTACAAGGCCCTTCACAATCCTGGCCTCCTGCCAGCTCCCACACCTCATCCCAAATACTCTTCCGCCTCTCAGCCTGCTCCAGCCTCACTGGCCACCTTGCCTTTCCTCAAACACTGGAAGTACACACTGCCTCAGGGCCTTTGCACATGCTCCCCCTGCCTGCAAAGTTCCCTCCAGCCCCAGCTCCAGTCATCCATCTGGCTCACTCCCTCAGGTCTCTGCTCAAAATCACCTTGTCAGAAGTGCCTTTCCTAGTGACTAGATATAAAATAGCACACCCCTCCCTGATATAACTGACACTCTTTGCTGTCACCATCCTTGTTTTACAACACTGCTATGAGACATGTTTACTTTTTGTCTCTCTGTACACTAGGACATAAACTCCAGGAAAGCAGAATATGGTTTGTTTTGTTTGTTGCTATATCCTCATTGCATAGAACAATGCCTGGAGTACAACAGACACTCAAAGATTTTTTTGACTGAATACGTGAATGAGCAACATTTTTATTTTCTTAAGGAAGTAGCAGAAAGGGGCCTCATTCCTTCATTTTTCCAAATAACACTTTAGGAAGTCTTTCCACTTTAATGTCTTAAACTTAATTATAAAATTAATAACATATGCAAATCAGGGAAAAAATACAAATATTACCCTCAATTATATAAATTAAAAAACAAAAAGCTAACCTATTAAACAACCCAAACTATTCTATTCCCAAGAAAATTAATGTTGCAAGAGTTAGTGTATGTCCTTTCAGACCTGTTTTATGCATATATTTATCTAGATAGCTATAGCTCTATCTTCCTACCCATAAAAATAGGATACCTTTGATTATATTCTATAATTAATGTATCATGCCATCTTGATACACATAGAACCAACTTATTCTTTTTAACAGTTATTTAATTTCCTATTTTGTAAGTACGTTCTAACATAGAATCCAATACCTCTTCCTTTTTTTTGAGACAGGGTCTTGCTCTGTCACCCAGGCTGGAGTGCTGTGGCTCACTCATAGCTCACTGTAACCTTGAAGTCCTGAGCTCGAAAAATCCTCCTGTCTCAGCCTCCTGAGTAGCTGGGACTACAGGTGCAAACCGATGTGCCCAGCTAATTTTTTTTTTCTTTTTTGTAAAGATGGGGTCTCGCTATGTTTCCCAAGCTGGTCTCAAGTGATCCTCCCGCCTCAGCCTTCCCAAGTGCTGGAATTATAGGTGTGAGCCACCACACCCAGCCTCAAACCCCTATTGATGGACTGATAAAAGTGTCTTTCATTTGAAAGAAAAAAAAAATCTCAAGCCCAATGCACACAATGGTCCAAGCATGAGGATTTCGCCTACACACCCTGAACTCGGCAGGAACTGGCGCACATTACTGAGGCAGCAAGGAGACGCTCCACGCAGAGGCTACCACAGGGGGCTGGGACCAACGAACACAATCTCCTGCTCCCTGCTGAATGGCCCTTTCTCTTTCTTCGCAATTATAAAACTATCGATAACTCTAAGGTCCCTGTGCCATCTCTGTCTGTCTTCTGCTCCTTTTTACCCTTAAAAAAGATGAATTACCCCAGTGAGCACCAAGCCCCACTGGACTTAAGAAGAGGGGCACCCAGTGGTTCCCCTTCACCCATGTGTTACAAAAAAAGACATCCATAAAGGGTCCCCCCGAAGCCCTCCTTTGGCAGACTTTATTTCCTGAGTTGCCTTCGTGATTTATACAGCAGTCTCTCCCCGCCTTCCGTCCCCAGCAGTGATCCCAGAACAGGATGTGGCTCATAAATCTTCTCCCTCAGCTTACCTACCACCCACTGACCAGCTTATTTTTACAAGACTTGCTATTTCCCATGCTCCCTCAGTGTAAGCCCCCTACGTAGTCACAAAAGTTTTGTTCCCTGAGGTCTTCACTCATCACAAGAACCAGGCACAGTCAAAATGCCATACTTCTACCATTATGAGTGCAGAAAATTCTACAAAGGGATAGGAAGGAATGTCAATATTAAAAAAAAAATGGTCCCGAATTTAAAGAGACAAAAAGCAGGCAACTCACTAACCAGGACTGAACCATTTATTGATGGCAGAGGCCAATTCTCATTCATCTTTAAATTATTTAATGTTTGGATTTGTTGAGTGTCTACTACATCTAGGTAGAATGCCAGCCCCTGGAGACACAAAGATGATGGCTCATAATCAGCTGTCCAGTGACAGAATCTTGTGAGGACGTTAAATACAAAAGCGATTTAGGAAAATAAATGTCCCAATACAAAGGCTGTATCTTTGGGAAACCGAGGACCTGCCTGTGTGTGAGAGAGGAAGCTTCACCGGAGAGGAGACCAAATGCGGTTTAGCAGCGACGGATGCTGAGCCCCTCCCTGCGCTCTCGTCCCTTGGCCCCAAGACAGTGCTCTCCGGGTTCCCCCCGCCTCTTTGGCAGCTCCTCCTCAACCTCTTGGACCTTCTTGCTACTTAGTGGCCACTAAGTTTCTACTTAGTTCGACCTCCTGGGCATTCGCATCTTCTCGCTCCCTTCGGGAAATCTCATGCACGCTTGTGATTCTCTTCCACTGAACAAGGTGTGTCTTAAGCCCAGACCTTTCCCAGCGCACCGAAGTCCACGTAACCCCTCTAAGTAGAGGCTTTTCGCAGCCATCTCAACATCGACTACTCAGAACAGAACTTGGACCACCCTCAGTCTCCCCATCTTGATGACAGCGTGTCCCGGTGACAAGGCCAAAAGATAAGAATTGCTCAGCCCTTCACACACCTAACCTACAAAGCCTTTTCCACTATGTAATAAAAATTATCTGGAACACGTTGGGTTCTCTCCAGCTCGCCCATGCACTACTCCATACCCCCCGCCGGCTGCTCTGCCTCCGCTTCCGTCCCGCTAAACCCCTCTCTCCGCTTGGCAGGTGATCTCGTAGAATCCTCTCAAACCACCAACCTATTTAAAATTCTTTGATGGCTTCCCGTTTCCCTGAATGCAAAGTCGAACTGCTTAGCAGGGCTCAGCAGATCATTTCCTGACCTGTGCTCTCGGTCCCAGCTACACTGAAGTTCATTCAGTTCCTCAAAAGGGCCCTATGGTTTGGGTTTGTTTTCTTTTTACCCAAGTCTTCACAGGTATGGTTCCTTTTACCTGGAACACATTTCTCTTTTCCCCATTCCAACACCCGACTTCTCCAGCTCCTAAACATACATCAATTCTCTGCTTAACTACCTTTTCCTCCGAGAAGTCCTCCCTGATATTGCGGTTCCCCTCCTACAGGTTCCTGGAGAGCCCTGCACCTCCGAGAGCACTTACAGAGGAAATGGACAGGTGCGGCAGCGAGCGCAGGAAGGTGCGGTCGGGCCGGGGCAGGGCGCTGAAGGACAGAAGGCTTCCGCACAGCCGGGCACCTGAGTTCACGGAAGGACAGCAGCGATGAGACTTGAAAAACAAGGTGGGGCCCCAGGGAGGGCAGGGGAACCTGCAGCGTTGGGGCCGCGTGGGTCCTGGAGCGCAGCCTTTGGACTGAATCCGAATTTTATAGAACAAATCCTTTTATTAAAAGCGGTGCGGCAGAGAAAGATGAGGCTTTTCTTGCCTCCTTCGGTGCTTAAAAAAGAACAATCTTGAAATCAGAAGGCCACAGGTTCCCACCCCCTCTAAATTGCAGGTGACAGGGAGCCCCGGAAGTTCTTTAAGTAGAGGAGCAAAATGAATGTACAGGAAAATTCCTACTATGATATAACGAAGTTTCTCCTGCTGAGCAGCAATGAAATTAGGGTACGGAGATAATAACGTACGCTCAGAGGGCTAGAGGAACATGCAGAGGGAAAGAATTACACTGCGGACGCAGTTCTGGTTTAGAAATCCAGAACCACCCCTTCGGGGCGGTGAAGCCACTAGGAAAGATCACAGAGAAAATGCGCATGCAAGAAGGAAGCAAGTCAGGGACAGAGAAGGGAGACGCCAACCTTGATCAGGCAGGATAAAGCAATCTTGGTGAACAACGGAAGGGGCCTGCTCAGCGCGGTACGGCGCACAGGCCAGGAGGCGCCCAGAACCAGGAAGAGGGAAGGCTGGATGGCGTCGTGTGAGACATTCGCTACACACGACTCTGCACACAGTAGGTGCTGAGCATTTGCTAAAGTTCAAAATATACCGTGGCTCCTCCATTTAGGTTATATATATCCCAAAGAAGCTGCATATTTCTCAAGAGTATCAAGTCACTACCTTACTACGGAAACCGTCACCTTGGGGAGGTGGGGAGAATACAACACACCAAACACCGCACTTGGTCCCGGGCTCAAAGGGTGCCAGTTGTGAGTCCTTTAGTAAAGAAGCAAAAAATACTTTCCCTCCTACAAATAATTACCCCTATAATTTTCTGAATTGAAAAGTCTGATGTATCTTATCTTCCTAAAGGAGAGAAATCTTGCTGAAGTGTGAAAAGGTCATGTGAATGGGTGTGGGGGGCAGAGATGCAAAGAACCGAGCCCCGACAGACAGGCACTGAGGGGGAGGAAGGCCCACGGAGCACAAATCCTACAGGCTCAACCAGCAGACTGAGCCAAACAACCAGCTCTTAACGATCCAACAATGCCCATTAGCCTAATAATAATACTATCAATTTTTTTTTTTCTGTGAGCCATCATGGAGCAAATAGCTTCAAAGTACAGAGAATATTCCAGGTTTTTTGGCTGCGATGCTTTCCTGGGTACAGGCTTAGAATGCCAAATGAGGCATTTTGCTCCTGGGTTGGTGGGTAGGAGAAAAGGCTCAGCAAGTGTATGCAGAAACCAAACATTAACCCAAGCTAAACACCCCACTAACATAGACAAAAACACTGCTATGAAATGACATTGACAAATTAGCCTGAAAAGTGAAATGCAGGTAACTTTTAGGCACCACTGGCTATAAGGCTTCCCTGTACTTTAAACCAATTTGTTTTTAAAAGGTCAATGAAGACAAATAGATAGCCATAAATTACTGTTTACACATTTCTGAAGACTTTACATAGAGGCCTTAAAATGCAGTTTGTAATAGTTGGGTCGGCAGCAAGTGATTGTCTCAGCAGTTACAGGCTTTCACAGAAACACCAAGTTAACTCATCAGCAATAGAGCAAGAACTCCGGGTTGTTTATCCAAGAAAGGTCAAATAAATACCCACTACAACCATCCTCCACATCACTGCTTCTCCATCTCTTTATGACAGCAACAATAACCCTAATGGCAGCAGACTGCATCGCTCATGAACTGGCTGGTTATTTGCAAAGCGCAGAGATAACGCTGAAGGATTAAACAGGCCTCTGGTGTACACGTTTACAATTCAGACAGATGTGGACCCAGGAAAATGAATACTAAAGATTGTATTAGTCCAAGTCTAATCAGGAGAGAAATCACACAACAATGTGAATGGAAGTTTAATATTAAAAAATATTAGACTATAACAGAGGAAAATAACTTTAAAGATGTAAAAAGAACTCTAACGGGTACCCAAGGAAAGACAAACTTTGAAAAGGGGTCCCTCCCCCAGAATTGGAATTGAGAGTTCACGGGAGAGGTCGTGGCTGCAGCCCTCTGGACGGAGAGGTTCGCTGGAACGGGTCCGCAACAGAGAGCGGCAGGAAACACCCCTCCGGGGTGCGGCAAGCCCAGGCGGGCAGGCAGGTGCACAGAGGCAGTTGGACACCTCTGTTAGCTCTGGGCCTGGAGCGCACCAGTGTGTCTGCACTGGGAGTCCCAAGGTGAAGCGGTCACTGCACCCAGGTGGAGGACACAAGACCGCCAAGGGACTGCATGCTCTGGGGCACCTGGTGGGCGGAGCACCAGCAGATGTACACACTTCCTTACATACACACACACACACACACACACACACACGGCACATGCATGCACTGACACACTACGTCAGAAGCAAGAAAAGGCAGCAACCAGAACCAGAAAGACTCCCTAACCCCAGCAACGTCCCTCCAGCGCCCTCTGCTGACAAAGCACAACATTGCTCACTGCAAGGAGCAATGCTGAGAGAGTCCCTTTCACAAAGCAGGTACTGAAGGGTGAATTTGGAACAGAGATGCATCGCACTGAAATCTGGCACAGAGGAAAAGGCAAAGCGGGAGAGCACAAAAAGAGCAATGGATTCCTGGCTAACTCAAGTTTTAAAAGAGGTGGTATTTCACAAACACATGAACAAAAAAGGTAGTGTTTCAGCTGAACCTTGAAGGATAAAGTTTTGATAGATTGCAGGGCTGGGAAAGAGAGAACGAACTCACTCCAGGCTGAGAGAATAGTTTTATTATTAACCCTGGATCGTAGGCAAACCATTAACCCCTTTAAACTGCAAATGGAAATACCTGCCTGACCTACCCTATTCGATCCCTGTGGGGTTAAAATGCAACACTGGACTATGAATAAGCTTGGGAAAAGGTCTAAAGCATTAGCCGAAACACACTTGATGGCAATACCTGCATACGGCATCCAGGACACAAGCCCCACCAGGACACAAGCCCCAGCGTGAGCTCCAGCAGACTAGCTTGCTCCCGCCGCCCAGTTCTTCCCTCCCAGGGGTGCCGGTTTCTCGCCCCATCCCCTCCCCTAGCTCCTGGTAGACACTTTTGACATCAAAGGCTCCACACAGGTCTTTGCTGGATGATGAGTGAATCTTGGATTACCTTGAGAACAGAGAAGAAGTTCCATTTAAAAATCAAACTAACCTGAAGGAGATACACAATTCCGATTTACTTAAAAGGGTATTATTTTCTTTATACATAATTATCCATACTTTTGATGTATACCCTAAACTGTATCTTAATGTAGTATTTTAACAGTTAACATGAAATAAGGATATTATTGAGAAATTAATTCGCAGTGTCACCTATCATTTTAAATTTCCCAAATGCTTAAAAACGTAAATTCCAAAGCCAGGCGTGGTTGCTCACACTTGTAATCCTAGCACTCCAAGAGGCCAAGGCCAGAGGATCACTTGAGCTCAGGAGTTCGAGACCAGCCTGAGCGAGGGTGAGACCCTGTCTCTACCGAAAACAGAAAAATTATCTGGGCATCACTGTGAGCACCTGTAGTCCCAGCTACTCGGCAGGCTGAGGCAGGAGGATCGCTTGAGGCTGCAGTGAACTACGATGGTACAGTGCTCACTGCACTCCACCAGGGCGAGACTCTGTCTCAAAAACATAAATAAATAAAATATCCATAGTAACAAACAAAAATCGGACTCAATCACCCGAGCCCATGTGATTAAAAGGTTCACACACACTGCCAGACCCTGATCACACACAACGCTTCGGAGCCGGGCTCAGAGCACCGGAGGGCTGCTTCTTCCATACGGCCCAAGGGAATCCAATCTTTTAAACCTCTCGGGTGTTTTAGGAATATCATAAAGTTCTAGTTCTCCAGGCCCTAAACACTGAAATTATCAAAGGCAGGTCAACAGGAAGGGAAGAAAATTAATATACGTTAAACGCCAACTCAGTACCAGGTACTCTGGGTGGGGTTTTAACAAAATACATTTAATTCTGATTATTGTTCTTATTTTACAGATAAGGGAACTCAAGTTTGGTGAAGTTAAATTGCCCAACATTATATGTCTAGCAGGGCTAGAATTCAAACCAGGTCTAACTGCTTTCAGAGCAAACTCTCTTTCCCTTGAACTTGGTTAGGCTGCCTCTCCAGGTGTAAATTTAGCGACAAGATCCCAATGAGCCTGTAACCAGTGTTCTACTCAGCAGAGTCACTCCTGTAGGCTAAGGACATGAGGACCAAAAGGAAAAGTAACGATGACATCAAGAATGGTTCCAAACAGCCCCCAATCTCACTCCATTCGTTCCCTTTGCTCTCAACTCTGGCTTTGTCCTCTGCAAGCCGAGGAACACATATCTTTAAATATATTTTTTTAGACAAATGAGATATATTCTCCACTCTCACTTACGAAATAGTCTATCCTCCTGGAAAATCAACACCTCCATTCTCTAAGGATGATTTCATATCTTGGGTATCGAGTGCTCACTGGAGGGACGGGAAGTCTGCCGGATGTTGAAAGATAACCCAGAATGAGAACTGCTACAACTTATGACCGTTGAGAGGTTGATTTATTAACAGGGCGGCCATCTGACATCTGTGCAGTCCTGCAACAGATCACACAGTGCTCCTGGGAGCACATCACCTCCCTGCAGCGATGAAAACAGCTCCGAGGAGAGTCTAACTTAGGATGGGCACCACCTCCCACCCTGAATTTTTTTTTTAATTAACTAATCTTTTAATCTTTTTCCTGCCCTATGGCTCATTAGCCACCTCATCCCCCTCGTCCCTCCAATGCCCCAGCGTAAAGAAATCAGCTTTGTTCCTTCTCTATTCGGAAAGGATGCAGGTTTCTCTCACTACTGTAGACACCCTGAAACCATCTCCCAGGAACAATCTTCTCTCTAATATCCAATTACGATGTCAGAAAATAGCAGTCAACTAGGAAGTATCTCTGGCCCAAGCCTCAGAGTTTTAAGCCAGAACTCAGAAAGCATTTCCCTGCCACCAGCTTCTCAGGAGACAACGCGGAACAGAGGCCGAGGGCCGGTGAGAGAAGGAAGCCTGCCGTACTGCCAATGATGAGTCAGTTAACCTTTCCTTCCCTTTTGCCACCCACAAAATGTAACCTCACGGGGAGCTGTGAGATTAAAATGAAACTACTTAGCAGAGTCTGGTCACTGTGCTCCTTAAACACGAGCTGCTTTACCCTTGCGGCATCTGCACGCACAAACTGTCTCCCCATCCTCACGGTTCTGATCTCAAAGGGGGAGACAAGGCCTTGAACACTCTCCTACCTACAGCTGGAAACATCTCGGCTGGAGGGTGGCTTCCCTGCCAGCCATCTAGGGCTGCAGGCTCCTCTCCAGCTGTGACCTCCACATCTCTCTCTGTCTTACAGCTGGTTTGGAGGAGAGACTCGAAGGCGACTGTCAAACATTTGGAAAGTCAGTAAACACATCAGAATTCTTGGGTGCCCACCACTCGGGTTACAAAGGGCAATCTCTGACCCCCAGCTGTTGAAAATCCGGTCAGGGAAAAAACAGCAAGCCATAAGCTTGGTGGGAAGCAGATTGCAGAGAGAGGAGTTTATGGAAGGTGAACCTTCAACCGCAGGGCGGAATTTAGACAGCAGTTTCCAAGTCTTCATTTCATAAAATGTTATACTATTTTTAATCGTGTTGCTTTCAACGCCATCGAGTGTTCAAACACAATCGTTATGGTTAAAGGTTTTGATTATGTGCAAAGCCCTGTAACTACACAAATAAAAGGAATACTATCTTTAAATGTAAACCTTAAAACAATTACCTTGGACTTCTTTTACAAAGAGCTAAAAATTTACTTAAAAACTGACATGCAGTAGCTCACACCTGTAATCCTAGCACTCTGGGAGGCTGAGGCAGGAGGATCCCTTGAGGGCAGGAGTTTGAGACCAGTCTGAGCGAAAGTGAGACACCGTCTCTACTAAAAATAGAAAAAATTAGCTGGGTGCGGTGGCGTGTGCCTGTAGTCCCAGCTACTGGGGAGGCTGAGGCAGGAGGATTGCTTGAGCCCAGTCGTTTGAGGTTTCTGTGTCTCAAATAAAAAAAGAAAAAAGAAAAAGAAAAACGCGACTTCTCTCTGCACAGAAGTAAAGGAATTTTCCTCCCGGAGGAACGGGGCTCAGAAATTCTGCCCTGCCCCAGCTGCTTGTAACTGAAACGCAGCGGAACCCGCACTTCAGTTCTCAGCGCAGCGCGGGGAGGATACCTGCGGGGCCGCCCTGGCACAGAGCGTGTTTCCAGCAGTATTTGGGATTCGGGGCAAACCCTGAGTAACAGTGACAGCTCCCTTAACAAAGATCACCTTAACAAAGATCTTTCCCAGTGTGAACAGTCAAAATTCAAACGAAGAGCAGCCCCACACTCACCACGAGGAAACCCTGTTTTCTTTTAATTAAAAAAAATGTAGAGGTCATCCCTCAGCTTTGTTTACAAGTAATGAGTCCAGCAGCCTCCATTTATCACCCCTGGAGATTCTTTCACACTTTGCTGTGAAAGGAGTCAGGGCCCATTGTGATTCCGACTTCGCCAGCAGCAGCCCTTTCATTTGCAAACGAGGCCCTGGCCCCCAGTCAGAACCAACTGTCAGGAGAAAAAATTCATTGCCTTTCCTTGCAGTCATTTGTCAGAGACAGGAGAGAGAGGCTGGCTTTAAGACGTCTCTCAAGAAAAGGTTCCCAGCACACCCCTAACGCATTCCTTGCCTTAGCCGGTCCTTTCTGCGGGACTGCCGCTTCCCAAACGCCACCGCTCAGGAAAGCCAACCTCCTCTTTTAAACCAGCCCATCTGGAATGACTTTCTCTTTCCTTGAAGCGTTCACAGAAAGCCCAAGTGGCCTAACGTAACTAATCGTTTAGGTGTCCCTCCCTTCGGGCGACTCTGCAATTTTCTCCGGGGCGAGGAATGCACCAGCCCTCTGCCTTGGCCCTAGCAGACACGCAACATCCCGACGGTGAGGTCAAAAGGCACCCGTTTGTCCCCATCCTTACCAGTCTCTCACACTGCAAGAAAATGAATATTAAGGAAATTTAAAAAGCATTTAAGAAGTGCCAGGCGGCAGTCAAAAAGGAGGACACAACTAAGGAAGGTTTTTTTTTTAAAGTAAACTTTTAAAATTAGAACATAAAATACATTTTTGAAAGTGCACAGCTCACACATGAATTTTCACAAAGTAATATACCCTTATAACCAGCACCCAGACCAGGATATAACAGAAGCAGCACTCCTGGGCAATTTGAACTATTTTAAGCAAAAGGATTTATCTTAATCTTGGCTGGGTGAGGTCGCTCACACCTGTAATCCCAGCACTCTGGGAGGCCTAGGCGGGAGGATGGCTTGACCTCAGGAGTTTGAGACTAGCCTGATCAAGAGCGAGACCCCCGTCTCTACTAAAAATAGAAAAAATTAGCCAGTCGTGGTGGTGCTTGGCTGTAGTCCCAGCTACTCAGAAGGCTGAGGCAGGAGGATCGCTTGAGCCCAGGAGTTTGAGGTTGCCGTGAGATAGGCTGACGCCAGGACATTCTAAGCCCAGGTGACAGAGCAAGACTCTTTCACAAAAAAAAAAAAAAAAAATGTTTTCAGGGCCAATATTAACTCTAATTGTTGCCACAATGCATGAGATCTTTTCTTTCTCTCTTTCTTTCTTCTTTCTGTCATAACTTTTAGACCTGACTCTCCCTAACAAGAAATCTTGGACCACTTCATGCTTTCAATAGCTTTAGTAAAACCTGTTCATTTACTATATCTACTAACATCTTACCTAGGTAAATATATACAATCTGCCTTCTATCAATGTTTCAAAATCTTTTAAAAGCAACAAAAATGAAGTCACTTTGCATGACAGGCTCTGATGAAGGCGTCAGAACTTGTTTAAACACAGAAACAAAACTGCACAGTGCTTTATATGTCTAATGTTATTTAGTGCAGAAATAAAAAAAATTTTCCCAACCAGAAACAAACTAGTTTCCCCAGCATTCCCTATTCACGTATTCCATTAGGAACATCTCCAGGCCTTTGCTTCTTCCAGTAAAATGAGGATACTAATCTGAATACAGAGTACCAGGTTGTCATGAGGCATAGAAAACAAGACTCAGATTCTGAAACAATGTCCCCCCCTCCAGCTTCTGAAAATCAGGGGAAAATAAAACTGAAATTCTCTTTTTCCTAACCCTGTTCCACAGATTCCAAAGGAGGCTGATTGCTATAGCTTCAGAAAAGCCCTTACAATTAAAGCCCTCCAGAAAGAGGAAAAATGTTCTTTCCCACACCAAGACAGTAGTATACAATTAGCATCCCGACAACGATGATGTAACACTAAGCACTTCAACTCAATGTGCATCTTATCCACCACCTGGACCAAGGTATCACCTACAACGATGTAATGCCAACTGCCTGGACCAGTATCTGTTATACCGAGGGCACTAACTAAATATTAATTCATTCTCCTCCAGCTCTCAGCATTAGTAGAGAGTTCAGGGCTAAAGACATAGAAAATACACATGTAAATGAGTTTAAAACTGACCCATGAAATGCTGACTTGTGAGCTTAGAAGAATCTAAAGATCACTCTAAACAGAAACCTACCTAGCAAGCAAGTAATTCCTCTCCTAAACATCTACCCAGAAGAAATAAAAGTCCTATGTTCGACATTGTTTCTAACAGCAAAAAAAGTTGATATAACCTAAATGTCCATCAACTGGTGAGCAGTAAACAAAAGATGATATATCTATACAACGGAATATTATTTGTCAATAAAAAGAAATGAAATACTGACATAAGCTATGATAATGGATGGACCATGAAAACATTACGCTAAAAAGCAGCCAGTCATGAAAACTCACATATTGTCTGATTGCATTTATAGGAAATGTCCAGAATAAGCAAAAGTATTACATAGATTAGCGATCAACTGGGTTTGAAGGTGGGAATGGGTTTAATTCAACTCCTGGCCTCAAGCGATTCTCCCACCTTCTCCCACCTCTCCTCCTACCTCGGACTCCCAAAGTGCTGGGATTACAGGTGTGAGTCATGTCCTGGCCAGGAATGGGATTAACTGTAAACGGGTAGTTCCATCTGTTGAGGGCTGATGGAAATATTCTGAAATTGGATTGTACAATTCAGTAAAGTTATTAAAAGTCATTAAACTGTTTACTTAAAACAGCATATAGGCCAGGCATGGTGGCTCATCTGTAATCCTAGCACTCTGAGAGGACAAGACAGGAGAAATACTTGAGGTCAGAAGTTTGAGACCAGCCAGAGTAGTATTTTCTACTAAAAACAAAAAAATTAGCCCAATGTGGTGGTGCACACCTGTAGTCCCAGCTACTCGGGAGGTAGAGATAGGAGGATCGCTTGAGCCCAGGAGTTTGAGGTTGCTGTGAGCTAGGCTGACGCCATGGCCTCTAGCCCGGGTAACACAGTGAGATTCTGTCTCAAAAAAAAAAAAAATATTGGCTAGATAGGAGAGATTATTAAAAATTCATATTCTAGTCTAGATTGACTTGATTGGAGGTGGGATGTAGGAATCTGTATTTTAATAAGCATCCCAGCTGATTCTGGTGCAGATGAACTACATTTTGAGGAACACTGGACTATGGGGAGAGAGAATACCTTTATGGCCCTTAAAAAAACAAGAAGAAGCTAGGTGCGGTGGTTTGTACCTGCAGTGCAAGCTATTTGGGATGCTTAGGTGGGAGGATCACTCGAGCCCAGGAGTTTGAGGCCAGCATGGGCAGCATAGCAAGACACCGTCTCTAAAAAATAAAATTATGTATATAAAAAAAATTATTTCTTCAGATAGGAGTTCTGGAAAAAAATTTTTTTAAAACTTTTTTTATTGGGAAAAACTTTGATCTTTTGAAGTTCTGAAATTCTGTAATTATATCAAGAGCTGTTACCTAACTAATTTGCAAGGCGCATATAATAGATGGAGTTCCTTGGAGTACAGTTCAAAATACAGAAGAAAGTAGTATAGAACAGTGAATACACTTTGTTTTTCATTCACTTAATTCATTTACTTTATTGCTTTCCTGCTATCGTGGCAAAGTGCCGAGTGCCGAGGATTCTTTCATTCATTGGGTAAATATTAGTTGGGCTCCAGTTGTGTGCCAGGTACAGGAGATGATTAAGACGGGACCTCTGCCACTAAAAAGTTCACAATGTCAGGGTGCCGCGAGTAGGTGTTGAGTTGCCGCTTGTTACTGTCCTTGGAACTGGCTGCCTCAGAGCAGTCAGCTTTTTGTTGGAAGACATTGCCATATTCCTACTCACAGTCCTGAGATGATGTTCTTCTGTCAGATTCGAGACTGCCCATGTCTTTTTATAAGGTGAAGTCTGTGTGTGAGGAAGTATTGCACAGGCTCCTGATAGCTTTTGATTTGGGTTGTGAGGGAAATGTATGCTTATTATATAGCACTTGGTTTGGCTTCAGGAAAATGTCTGCTCGTTATGTATATATAACAGCTAAGACTGCCTCCTTACTTCCACACTGTATTGGGCTTGTCGGCCGAACACAAGTATTGTCTCCTGTTCACAGTTAGTTTTAGATTTAGATTTCAGGGTCAAGAGATGTTAGGTTCTTCTTCATATGACTCTGTCTTAATACTCCTTTCTGGACTGCTTAGTGCTCCCACAATTTTACAGATGTTAGGATTTTTTTCAGTGGTCTGTGGTTTCCACATTCATGATTTTATTTTATTTTATTTTATGTTGCCTTTCTCCACGTTCTAATATTTGATTCTTGTAGCAACCCAAGAGATACATATGGGAAGCTACATTTTGCAGCTGTGGACATTGAAATTCAGGGCAGTTCCCCAGCGATGCATAGTCGCAGCCTCATCAGGCCCCTGGTATGTGCTGTTGGCCCCACCTCATGACATTGCCTCTGGGCAGTCTGTCCCCTCCTCCTGTGACTTGCAGGAACCAGCATGTGTTTGAAACTAACCTAGGGATTTCCCTCCAGATGTTGTATCTTGAGTCATGTCCTCTTCAGGAAAAAGCTGACATGGGTCCCCAGGCTGTTGATGTCATTCTAGAACATTTGCTTCCGAACTGGCTTCTCAGACATTCCTGCAGTAACATACTCCTTTTCTTCCAATAGGGAAGGACCTACGCCAGATGAGCAAGGACTACCAGCAAGTGCTGTTGGACGTCAGGCGGTCTTTACGGCGGTTCCCTCCTGGTGAGAAGCTCTTCTAGTTTTGCCATATTTGGAATGAGACTTTCTGTCTCACATGCACTTTCTTGTGGCGATGCTTGCCAGGCCCCAGAAATTTTCATCCCAGTGTAGTGTGACCTAACATTGCAGGACCCACCTCCTCCAGGGCCTTTAGTACTCCCAATTTGCCGAGTCATTCTTTTGTTATCTGGTCACTTTTAGACCCCCACTGTGAAAGCCTGAACCAAAAATAACTTCTCTTGGCCTAGAGATGGTGAATGAGAGAAGAGGTTTTTTGGTTTTGGTTTTTCTTTAAGCCACAGAAGGGAGTTCATAGGGATTGTTAGAGCCATCAGTTGGCTTTAGAGAGCAGATTGGTTTGTAATTGGGCACTAACAAGAACTATTAATATCTTCGTTTGATTAGGTTTATAAATAGTGATACCTTGCATGTACATATATAGGATCCCTTGGACTGGAAAGGAGGCCATTTCCTGCATGTTTAAAGAATGTGTTCCTAAAATTGCCTCCCCATTCCCAGGAAGAAAGAGAAAACTGACTGTTTCCATTTTCACAATGAAAAGAAACTGGGCAACAAACTTCACATGTGTGACCTATTTCTCTTCCCCTGGCAACTCCAC
Source organism: Avahi laniger (assembly GCA_963575035.1). Classification (NCBI taxonomy): domain Eukaryota; kingdom Metazoa; phylum Chordata; class Mammalia; order Primates; family Indriidae; genus Avahi; species Avahi laniger. Next base: position 26,507 of record CAUYSK010071176.1, read on the forward strand.
CTTTTGGTCTGTGAAGAGAGGAGAATTGCTAAAGTGAATGAGCGCCTCTAAACCTATTGCTTCACTCCTCTGAAACCATGCCCTGGCTTAGACTTGTCTGGTGAAGGGCCTTCTTTCCTGCTTGATGCTTGCTCCCTGGAGAGGCTCTTGTGATTCCCAGTAGTTTGCCTACTTTGTTTTGATAAAAGCATACCATAGTCCCGTCCCTTTTT
>CAUYSK010071177.1:0-46079 GCA_963575035.1 Avahi laniger
TGAGGTCGAGGGTTTATTATTTATTTCTTCTTGTCTGACGGACTCAGCTTGTTCAATGATTGCTGAGTCTTAACTTTTGCAAACACGCCTTGGCAAAGGAAATCAATGTTACCCGTTACAGTTTCAATGGTCACTGGAGAGCTTGTTTCCAGATCTTTCGGCCTCCCGGACTCATTTATCAATGACAATGAGCTTCTTAACACACCATCTGCACCTGATAATTTAACATATTTCTCTGAAACACCTGTGTTCTCACTGCAGCTACTGGGAAGAATGGTTTCTCTGGTCTGCAGGTATGCTTCCTTGCCCCACTCGGCCACCACATTCTCTTTAAAATATGATGCAGGGCAAAAAGTTCTTCAGCTCTCATAAGACCATATAGGATGAGACTGTCTAAATATTCCATGATGTTCCATCCTAATCCAGGATAACTGATGAAACAATAGACAACTCTCCGTCCCTTAATGTATTCAAACTGAAATGAATACCACTGTTTGGGGCTTTCTTAGGAAATCTCTTACTTTGAATTGCACAAAGAAAGAATTGTGTCTGTCTTTGGAATTGTGACAGGAGCCCAGACTGTCCCATTGGAAGGGCCTCCGAGCAAGGTCTCTCTGACCTTCTCCTGCCCTCCTGTCTCCGCCTCTCTTCTGGAAGGGAGTCACAGAAATCAGAATTTCTCTTCCCCCCACCCCAAGAGGTCACAGAAACTAGAACTCCTCTCCCCCAAAGCAAGTTATAAAGTCTGGAGTTGGTCCCTCTCTCCTTTCTCCCTTCTACTTTGAAGATCTTCATTCCAGAGGGTCCCGCCCCACACCAGGGAGGAAGGAATGCTACATGGGGAAGAATCCGCACGGACAGGTCTCGGCGGGTGTCACCTCAGTCTGTCACACCAGATCATACCTTTTCTCCGATCACCTGGCCACAAGGATGTCCATTAATAGACAGTTATTCCTGGGTCTTTGGGTCTTCATTTCTGAAGACTCTCCTGTCCAGTAAAACTTTGATTAAATGAAGTTGTCATGCTTTTCTCTTGTTTACCTGTCTTTTGTTATAGGAGTAGCAGCTGTGACCCTCGCAATGGGGAGGAAAGGTATCACTCCTTTCCACCAGACACAACCAGACCCACCAAGTGGGAGAATATATTTGCAAATCATATATCTTATAAGGAATAGATATCCAGAACATACAAGGAACTACAACTCAACAGCAATAAAAAACAAACAACCCAATCAAAAAAAATGAGCAAAGGACTTTTGAATAGACATTTCTCCAAAGAAGATATACAAATGCCCAATAAACACATGAAAACATCTCTAATTGTTAGGGAAATGCAAATAAAACCACGATGAGGGCTGGGCCCGGTGGTGGCTTACACCTGTAATCCTAGCACTTTGGGAGGCTGAGGTGGGAGGATTGCTTTAGGCCAAGAGACACAGGCTGCAGTGACCTATGATGACGTCACTACACTCTAGCCTGGGCAAAAGAGTGAGTCCCTGTCTCAAAAAAAAAAAAAACAAAAATAAAAACAAAAAGCCAAACACTATGAGATATCACTCCATACCCATCAGGATAGCTATTATATATATATCTATTTTTTCAAAAAAACAGAAAATAATGTGTTGGTGATGATGTGGAGAAATCAGAACCCTTGTGCATTCATGGTGGGAATGTAACGTGTTGCGATGTGATTCACAATAGCCAAAATGCAGAAGCAACCCCAGTATCCACCAGTGAAAGAGTGGATGAACAAAAAGTGGTCTTTACACACAGTGGGAGATTATTCAGCCTTAAATATGTGGCCAGAGCTGAGCCTCAAAGCAGACCAGGAAACAAGCGCTGGAAGAAGATTGGATACAGGCTACTACATGAATAAACCTTGAGGACATCATGCTGAATGAAATAAGCCAGTCACAAAGAGACGATACTGTATAATCTCAGAGATGGGAAGTAGAATGGTGGTCGCCAGGGGGTGGGGACTTAGTGTTTCGTGAGGACAGTGTCGGTTTGGAGTGATGAAAACGTTCTGGAGATGGATGGTGGTGATTGTCACGAAACAATGTGAATGGATTTAATGCCACTGAATTACAGACTTAAAAATAGCCAAATTGGTAGACTTTATGTTACTGTATATTTTACTACAAATAACAAAAGAATGGGCTTGTAGGAGTAGAAACATCACTGGTAGTCTTTAAAAAAACAGGTACAAAAACCATTGTATTTGAATCTGACAAATGTATCTGGGTAAATCAACGAAATGATTCCACACATATCCTACAAATATGAAAACTGTGACCATCCACGGTAACCGTTAATGCTTCTGCTATATTATTAAAATAACTATTGCATTTGTGTTGGGTGCAGCAGAAACCCGTTGCTGTCCTGCTGTGGTTTACCCCGTGAATCCTGGCCAAGATTCCTAGATGTCTCGGACCTGCGAGTCTTCTCCCTCTGAATTCCGTCCTATCGGCTGATACGCCAGCAGTCTTAAAAAGAGGCCCACCAAGGCTGGGAACAGTGACAACAGCCATCCTCATCACCCAGCAGGACATCAAAATCAACTAACTCGTGTATCCACTCACCCGTTTAAGCACACATTCTGATTTAACAGCAAACATCTGCGAATGCTGGGTTGGGTTCAGGGATGGATGACCTGGACAAGAAGCCTGGATCCCAGGGGCCTCACGATCTAACAGGGAGACAGACACACGCCGGGTGCAGTCGCCAGCACTTGGCAGAAACCCTTACAATTGCTAAGGTAAGAAAGTATTTTATCATTTGTGGCCAGATGGGTTCCTTTGAACAGGGAGGCATGTTTTTCACCCAATTCCTGTTGGGAAAAAAAACTTTGAATTTCTGACCCAGATATTTTAACCATTGTTTGCTTTTAATTCGTATTGATGGTAGTGTTGGTATGAACATGGAAACCCGCTCAGAGTCACTTCCAGGCCTGAAACCATAGGTTCGATCATTTGACAATTAAAAAATTAAATTAAAATAATAACAGTTTATAATGGAATCATTTTGAACACACTGCAGGCGAGTTGTACTTAAAACGGCATCTGAAAATCTTCCCGGCCTGTCCCGGTTAATCCCCTCTGCGGCCACGGTTGTAGCAGCGGACGTGGGGCCCGGAGCTCCCCAAAGCAGACCGGGAAGCACAGCTCTGGACATTCCAGTATTTCCTCCAATGACCTAAAGTCCTTTTCCAGCCCCTCGTCCTTCATGGCCCTCGGTCCGTGTAAGTGGTTATATTTCGCTGCAGTGTTGTGGACTTGAGCTATTTGACCCTTCGTTGCCAAGAGTGGAATTTCTGAGGCCTTTTCGATGATTTATGGTAATTACTGGATAGGATATTCAACACTGAGACTATCAGGGAAGACGGGTTTGCCTGTTTGTTCTTCTAGTGAAGGGTGTTCTCAGATCTTTTTTCCTTCCTTTCCGCTAACTGCTCCTTTACAAATGAGCTTGGACACTCCCAGTTAGCAAAATCCCATCATCTGGCTGAGATAGCCGCTCGCCTAGATCTCATGCTTGTCTTCTAACTGAGCCCTAGTTCTCAGGTGCAGAAGGATGGAGGTGGTGGAGATGTGTCTGCACACTTGAAGCCTCGGAGGTCTTGTCCTGGGATAGACAGGCACCCCTCTGTGCCAGGCACTGTGGTAGAACCCGGCGTACATGAACATACTTCACACGAGTTGGGTCCCACCAACGTCTCATTTTTATAGGTGAAGGAAGCGGGGCACAGAAACCCTTTCTCGAGGTCACACACGGCTAAGCGGCAGGCCAGATGTCTAGCCTAGGTGGTCTGGCTCCAGAGTTAGAAAGGGGAAAATCTGGGATAGAAGGAGCCCGGCCTTGGGAACCAGAGAGCACGAGTCCCAACGCAGGCTCTGCCACCAATCCGCCAAGAGACCCTGGGCAAGTTATCTGAACCTCAGCTTCTCCATCTGTTAAAACAGGAAGGACCCTCCGGATGGATCAGAGGTGGTACATGCGACTCCAAGCACACAGGGGTATGAGGACGACCACCCCCTGGGGTCTCCCCACACTCGGACACACATGCCCGTGTGGCCTGGCCAACTTACGCTCATCGTCACGGGGAACTCAGCTGGCAGAGACCACGTCCTCCGCCAGCTCCCCCTGCAGCCAGTGCAGAGGGCCGTCGTGCAGACCGTGCGTGCGAGGGGAGCAGGGAGAAGGGGCTTGGGACCCAGCCTGGGAACTCGGGGTGGGAGGTGGCAGGTGGAAGCATTCACTTTAAAACTCACTTCCTCAGTCTCACTAGCACATTTCAAGTGCGTGGTGCGCGTCTGTACCTGAGTAAACCCTGCTGGGGAAGCCGGGAGAAAGGGCACGCAGCTCCCTGTGGCCAGTGGCTACTCCCTGGGACAGCGCACAGCAGACCACCGCCCCCTCCCAGGAAGCCCGGACAGCGCTGGCCTAGATCACACAGAGCCTGGGCCACCAGAGCAGGGCTCAAGAGCAGAGGGAAAGTGTCATTCTCTGAACAATTACTCTGCCGTCCCAAGAACACAAAGAGCAAGGGCACCGTCATCTTAGCTTTATTGGATAAGGCAGCCTCAACGCTACTGAGATGCTCCAAAATGAACAGCTGATTCTGCTGCAAAACTATGAATCGGTTAGTCGAAGACAAATCACCACCTGGCCGCCCCATTCTATCCCCCCCACAGGACGTTAATGGTTCTTAGAGATAAAGGGATAATATTTATACCTGGAGGATTAATAACACCCGATTTCCCCTGGATCTAAAATGACATCAAATTTGATTCATTGCTTTCAAAGAAAATCACTTTTTTGTAAATATTTTCAGAACAATGCTGCTGGTCACCAGAGACGCGTGTAGGGCCACCTCTGGACAGGAAGAACAGTGCCCGGCAGACGGAGGGATGGGTGCACCTGCTGGGCGCTGGCACATGCCGGGCACTAAATCTTCGAGACCACGGGCGGGTTCCGGGCGTCGGCCTCCAGCCACTCGACGAGGATCTGATTCAACTCAGCGGGCCTGGGAGGCAGACAAAAGGCTGCACACACGTGCCGGGCCCCGCACCCCTGCTGAGGCCGAGGTATGACCGGCACAATCAGACCGGGAAGGCTCGGTGGCGGGTGAACAGGAGCCCCGTCCCCCCTCCCGGGGACCCCCAGTCTCCTCACTTCTCCATCTGCGTCCAGTGCCCACAGTCCTTGATGTGTCCCCTCTTCAGGTGGGGGATCTGAAAGGAAACCCCAGCCGGAGCGTAAAGGGAGAAGGCAGACGGGTCCGTTTCAGGTCGGTGCAATGCGGGTGGGGCCGTGCGGGGACACCCACCCCTCTGCTCCGGGGCAGGGCCCTGCGTTACTTAGGAAAGAAAGGATGAGTGAAGGGGAAGGAAGTGTCGGTCAGGGCTGCTGCTGGCAGGAGGTGACAGTGATGTCACCAAGGAAGCCCCCTGTCAGGGAGGTGCCCCAACCCGCTGTCCCCTCTGGCATGACGGGGTGAGTCCTCCGCTCCGTCTCCCCTCTGGGCAGGCTGCACCGAGACCCCCGTGCGGGCCCGGCCTCACCCAGTCCTCCATGTGCTTGGACATCTGAGGAGCGAGCACAAAGTCCTTCTCCGCCGTCACCATCAGCGCCGGGATCAGGATCTGGGGGGAGAGCAGGAGCCGGAGTGGCCGGTTCCCTCCCCACAGCTCCCCCGGGAGACCCCGCCCTCCGCACCGCTGTGGCCCTGGCTTGTGCCGGACTTGGCACGAAGGCGTCATCGCTCTTACTGGAGACCTTCAGAAGGGCAGATTCAGCAACATGGCAACACATACGGGCCTGGCGTGTGCGCACGTGTGTGGGAATGTGTGCTGCCTGCTCTGTGTGGCCGATGCCATGAAACCGAAGCAATGGCCCCAGAAGGGAGGAAAGATGCCCTTGAATGAAGGCCAAGACTCCTCCCTTCTCTGCATTAAACGAACACAAGGGCGGCTGAGGTTCTGGCGAGCGACCGGGACACGAACGGCTTCCCTTCCACCCACGGGCAAAGGAGGGGAACACGCTGGGGCCGAGGAGGCCAGGAAAGCCCCTTTACTGTCCGGCGCTCACACGACCTGCGTCGGGACGCCCAGGCAGCCTCCCCGGGCCCGGAGAAGGAACCTGCGCTATTTTCCGCTGTCGTGCAGAATGGCGTCTGTCTCACCACGGGACGGAAGGGACTCTGTTGCCGAAACTAATCCTGAGGCTGCTGTGACGTTCTGTAAACTCTGGAATGTTCTGAGCCAAAACGTAAACCAGGTGGGAGCGTGGGAGGAGGCTGGCGAGGAGGGAAGTAACCGCAGAGGAAGCGGCTTCCCAACCTTAGCGCCATCGGGGTTTACCTTATAGACATCTTTGTCATCGTGTCCCTCCATGCTCTGAGACTCTGTCTACCCAACTGCAGTCACAGATTACAGCGATGATCACGACAAGAACATTAATTGAACTACCGTGTGCCTGTTCTTGACATTTTACGTGAATTAGCCCATTTCAACCTTACAGAGCTCTGCGAGGGAGGCACTGTTCTTGTTGTTTCTATATTGCAGAAGAGGCAAGAAAGGATCAGAGTAGTTAAGCGCCTTTCCCAAGATCACACAGGAATTAGATCCAGGCTGACTTGTTCCCCGGCCGACTCTTACTCACTAGGTCACACGCTCTACGGCCTTGAGACCTAACTTCAGGAGGTCAGGGCCTGATCTGTTTTGTTTGCCATCCCCAAGGTCTGGCATGCTGCCTGGCACACAGCAGGAGTGATCACTCATACTGAGCGGCCCAGCGAGACAGCGAGGACTGCCAAGTGAGCTGATGAAAGCCTGGCCACCTGCGTTACCTCAGTGGGGAAAAACGTGATTTCCCTTAGGTTTTTACTGTTTTTGACGCAAACTGGGACCTCCGCTACCCCCTTTGCAGACCCAGAGATTGGAAACCCAACTTCTGCTTGACAGATGAGGACACTGAGACCCACAGATTGGCATGTTCAAGGTGACACAACCAGAGACTAAAGTCACGTCTCCCTCAGAGCACAGAATGTTCCTCTGGGGTTGGGGCTGCACTGGCCACCCTGGGCCACCTGCTGCCCTGGCCTGGGGCACTGCCAGGAGACCAGGGCATTCGGATGGAGGCTGCAGTTACATGGACACAGCCCTCTCTGTCCCCCACGCCACCCTCTACCATTCCATAGGAAACCCGGGAGTGGAGTCACCCCCAAAACCCAGAGGGAAAGGAGGAAGCCGGCAGGTCTGTCCCCCAGCTCTGGACTGGGGTCATATCAGGTTGGGCCAATGGGAAGCCCCAAGAGTGGCTCCCACGGCAATGACACCGAACGCAGTTCTCACCTTCCGTCCCAAGCCTTTGCAGCCCCACCGCCAGTTCCTTTCCATGTTTCGGTACCAGTTTAGGGGGCCTCTGGGGAATGATCAGAAGTAAAATGAGGACAGCTCTGGCAGATGGCTCTGCTACAGGCCCCAGCAAGAACCCGCTCTGCCCGGAGCTGGGCATCCCAGGAAGAGCAAAGCTTTCTGCGGGGGCAAGAGAACAGGGCCCAGGGCTGTCACCTCACTGTCCAGCACGTTTGCCAAGCTTTGCTCTGCAAGGCCCTGGGCAGGGACACAGGGCTCCGCTGAGAGGGCCGACAGCCTCTGAGGGCTTTAGGGACACGCGGGAGCTGGCCCTATAGGACCTTCTGAGAGATGTCGCGTTTGAGGGTGGGGAACTTGGTTTATTCCCCACATCATCCAGGGGCCACTCCCTTCCCCAAGCCCAGTGAAAAGGACACCAGGAGGTGGTGCAAAGGTGTCCCCTCTGAGCCGGACATTGGGAAGTGGTGCAAAGGCACCATGTATGCAATTTTTGAGTTTATTTGTGTTTTTCTGAAGAAAGAGTCCAGAGCTGTCATCTGATTCTTGGAGGGGTCATGACTGAAAAAACAGTTAAAAACCTCTGCCTTGCGGGCAGCCCACAAGCATAAGGGGAGCAAGCTGAGCTACCCCAAATTAGAGCAGACTGAGCACCGTGAGGTGGTGAGCCTCTCGACACTGGAGGCATCCAAGCAGAGGCTGGCCTGGCACTCATGAGGGCTGTGGTGGAGGGGAATGGAGCCTCACCCTCCACCCTGAGAGCTGAGTCCCTCTGGGCTGACCACTTCGCACGTGGGTCTGGGGCACTGTTCTCTCTGTACCTGAAACCAGACTTCTTGAACTGCTGCACATAGAACTGGACTTCCTCCTCGGTCACCATCCTGCTGAGGCTGGGCTCTTCTGGGGTCTTCACAAAGAGTCCTCCTGAAAAACGCCACTTGTGGATTTTCCCACCTCCGGGCCAGGCAGCTCACGGCCCCCAAGTCCCCTCTGAACTGATGCGAAGGGCCTCATGTGCCTTCACATCTGCTCTCTTCCTTCCCTACAGCGAGCCCGTCTCCTCCAGAGCTCTGAGCTGTGACCTCACAGTCCCCGCGCCCCAGGCCTTGATGTCACTGGCTGTCATCACTGCTGCAGGACAAACCACAGCTGGCTCCAAACACCTGCGCACAGCTCGGGTCGGGAAGACGTTCGCTGCATCCCAGGCCCTGTTCTCCGCTAGACTCAACTTTTCTAAACAGCTTAACTATGGCCCTTTTGAGATATCTCCGTGAGATTCTTGGAATTCTCACAAATGCTTGCTCCACTTTTCCTCTTAGGGAGAAAATGTAGGCGGGGGGGCACCTATCCTATTGCCTCCTGTGCGCCTGGCAGACCCTCCTGCAGTGTCCTCACTGTCCTTGTCTTCGGGGCGGCCCCCAGTCCCCGCTGACGATGACCTGAGATGACAGCTGGCAGCCCCGGGATGACTGCACTTCACAAGGCACAGCCCCAAGGGGTATGCACACCGGTGCCTGCACCATTCTCAGGCCCAGGAAGCCCCGAGCAACAGGAGCTGGGTGTGTGATCAGACTGTCTCCCCAGGAAGCAACCCCAAGCCTCCGGACAGGCCGCGCCCTGCTCCTCTGTGCCTCAGTGCCCTTCTGCCACACCCCAGCTGCTTCCTTCCCTCACGTCTGCCGACCTGTGTCCCCATAAAACCCTGGGCTGCCCTAGGGCAGCTGCTCTGCTCTGCACATCTGGGTATCTGTGGCACCCAGCCCCTGCGTCCCCAAGCGTGTGCTCAAACAGCTGGGGAATGAATGGACAAGCCACCGTGTGAATGAATGAATGGAGGAATGGAGGCGTAGCGGGGAAGGAAGGAGGAGATGTCCTTGGAGCAGTGACAAGAGCGTGGCCTCTAGAGTCGGAGGAGTTTAACTCCAGCTCGGCCTCTCTAGACAAGTCACTTAATGCTCTGAGACCCACTTTCCTCATTTGTAAAACAGAAATAATAATATTTTTAGGGATGCTATGAGGATCCCTAAATAACACATCTGAAGGCGGCTAGTCTAGCGTTTGATACACGCAGTCGGTGCAGAAGCAAGGGGTTCCCATCATCAGCACTAATACAAATACAAGTGAATAATGTCAAGGCCACAGTGTCGGGGCCAAAATAAGGTTTTATGGGAAGCTTGCTGGATCCAAGGAATGAGCCCAGTCTGGTCTCCACTCCGACTCCTCATTCACATCCAACCCAGGAGGGGCAACAAGAATGGTCCTCGAGTGAAGGAACCGGAAATGACTGGAAGGTGCAGCCTGGGTGGAGGAGAGGCCAGTACACCATGGTGGAGAGACCTAGGTGGGGGCCCGGCCCATGCTGCCTTGCATGCCCCGGGTGACCCTGTGGGGGTCAGTTCTCTATCCTGGGCTTGGGTCCTTATCAGTGGAGGGCAGGGATTGCCCTGGACAAGCTCTAAGACTCCTCCAGAAAGATGTGGCATCCGCAGATCCCAAGAGGAAAGGAACTGGGGCTGTGGTCAGGCTTGGGGTTAGAGCGAGCACCGTTCACCCTATGGGTTGGAAGGTTCCGGGCTTCCACCCATAGCAGGCAGAGGGAGAAACACTCGTGTCACGTTCAGCTGGTTCCAGATGTGGCCCTCCCACCTCCCTTCTCTCCTAAGAATGTCTCTTACCCATTTCACGGACTCTGTGCACGGATAAAACAGTCTGTAGGAAGAACAGAGTTAGAAATGATGTCACGGGGGAATCCAAGGAAAATATACTGGAACAGCTCACCTGAAAACGCTGTCACATAGAGAGGCCCGTGAGTGCCATACAGACTAATGTACTAAGCTCCCGAGAGAGCACGCGGCCTCCTCAGGAGTCAGAGTGAAGAGGACGCTGGCTGACAACCAAAGCTCGGGGCCGAGGCTGCCCCAGAGCCCTCCCAGACCACGGCAGTGTGAGAACTCGGGTCCACCAACCAGTGGAAACGGGAGATGAGACCTCTGGCCTCTGGAGGGTGGGGAGTTAGAGTGAGATGCTCCCGGCCCTTCCACAGTAAACCCAGTACCTCTGGGGGCCTTGCTGTACTGAAGAGTCGAAGGGTGGACTAGAAAAAAATCTGCCCATTACAACAGAGAGATCAAAGGAGCAGTACGAAGAGGACACCAAAAAAAGCACCCTGGGAATTCACAGCTGCAGGCCTGACTTCTCAAGGGCTGGGATTTGCATTTACACTCTCTCAAGGTGGGAAGTCAGCAACAACAGAGTGAGCCTGGGCTGGTAATGCCACCAGGATGCCTGGCAGAAGAAACCCTAAACCACTCAAGAGGGTCATTTCCTCAATCCAAACTGAAGCAGACTGGTACAGATTAAGTGTTTCTGAAGATGAGCTCACAAACTAAAATTACAAAACTCACATTCTCACACACATACTTGCCCACAGCAAGAGACAGTAACTGTAGCAAACAGTAAAATAAGACTCCCCAAAAACATAATAGAACATGCAAAGAGAGACAGAGAATGATAAATGAATATGCTTAAAATTATTAAAGACATAAAAAAAGGAATTAGAAAATAAGACTAGAATAAGCCTTTATCAAAAGAGATCAGAATGATCCGAAAAAGAACCAAGGACCAGGTGTGGTGGTTAATGCCTATAATCCCAGCACTTTGGGAGGCCAAGGCAGGAGGATCACTTGAGGACAGGAGTTCAAGATCTGCCTGGGCAATATGGCAAGATCCCGTCTCTACAAAAAAATTTCAAAAATTAGCTGGGCATGGTGGCAATCACTTGTTGTCCCTGCTACTCTGGAGGCTGAGGCAGGAGGATCACTTGAGCTCAAGAGTTTGAGGTTGCAGTGAGCTATGATCATGTTACTGCACTCAAGCCCAGGCAACAGAGTGAGACCCTGTCTTAAAAAACAAAACAAACAAATATCACTTTCACAAGTAAAAAAAGATATAAAGCCCTGTTCATTGAAATTAAAAAGAAAATGTCAAAGATATAAGACCATTAATTGTCTAAAGACCATTAAAGTGTAATTAATAGACCTGAGGCCCTTTCTCAAAAGCAATGACAGAAGCTTGTAAAAGAAAATAATTGTCAACCTAGCATTCTATACTCAGATAAACATTCTTCAAGATTAAAAGCAAAATAATGACATTTTCAGGCCAAAAAACTTGAGTTAACCAAAACCACTAACAGACTCTTATTGAGAGAGCTACTAAAGCATGTACTTCAGGAAGAAAGAAACTGAACTCAATGTGAATGAGTGAGACACAAGAAGTGATCCACAAAGAAACTGGAAAGCTTGGGACAGTCTCAGCAGGGCACTGACTGTATATAAAAAAACAATAGTGACAGTGACTAGCAACTAACGAGACAGGATGGTGCGGGTGACCAAGTTATAAAGCATTCTAAACTGCTTTGGTTGTTGAAGAAAAGCGTTAGAGGTATCCATTAGTTTTGGACTTGGATAAGTCAATTATGCATATTCAAATGGCATTGGTGATAACAGCATCATTTCCAAACTGTTGCTATTACAAGCATTCTCCAATCTTGGGTGACAGTGAGGATGTGACTTTTCTCCACTAACCAGCAGAGTGGGGACCCCAATAACCTTGACTGTAGAAGTCAAAGAAGAGAAGGCCAGGGGCTAGTTCCTAGGCCCTGCCACACCCCGGATACCTGCTTCCTGCAGGGCAGCCCCCTCCAGACCTCTGGCTCCCCCGCCTGCCTCACCTCGTCACTTGCTCTGAAGAAGGTTTTGAAAGTCCGACTCAGGTTCTGTCCCAGTTCAGCTTCAGCCACTCCCTGAAACAATCAAAAAAGTAAAATGAAGGTGCCCTCAAAAATCTTGGAAACTGTATCCCTACCCCATCAGACGAACAGCAAGGAGCATCCCAAGCTCTGTCCCACCCAGCCCAAATCTCATTAGAATTGCATTCGTTTGAATTTTATCTTGAAACACACGTATTTATCTATGAGACAGAGTCTTGCTGTGTTGCCCAGGTTAGAGTGCGGTGGCGTCAGCCTAGCTCACTGCAACCTCAAACTCCTGGGCTCAAGCAATCCTTCTGCCTCAGCCTCTTGAGTAGCCGGGACTACAGGCGCGAGCCACCACGCCTGGGTTATTATTTCTATTTTTAGTTGCACAGCTAAATTTTTCTATTTTTAGTAGAGACAAGGTCTCGCTCTTGCTCAGGCTGGTCTCAAACCCCTGAGCTCAAGCGATCCTCCCACCTCAGCCTCCCAGAGTGCCAGGATTACAGGTGTGAGCCATCGTGTCTGGCCCACACATTTTTAAAGAAGGTTAAAATAAAATGCAAGATGCTAACAGTGGTGTCCCCGAGAGGTGGGTTTATGGATGCTGCCTTCTCCTACGTTTTCCAAAATTCCCACAACGAGAACGTGTGACTTGTACAACTCCCTTGGAGGGGACAGGTTGGAGGCTGATGGGTGGTAAGAAGAGGAGAAGGGCTGCAGGGTTCCAGTGGAACCTAGTGGAAAAGCCAGAAACTGAGCCAAAAGCTGTTCCATTCATGCGTCTAAATTTTGCTATAATAACTTCAAGACCAGCTCCTTTGATTTGGGCTGAATCACAGCGCGTCAGACTGCCAGTGGGTTGTCTTCCTGCAGATAAGGCAGCAAGGTTACCACTGCTGAAGGGCTGGGACAGGCCCTACTGGCCCACCTCCCTGGTTTAACATGTCATGACTTCCACCAAGAGCGCCTACTTCTCTCCGTTTGGCCCTCAACGCCCGACCCAAACACTGCCTTCTCTATGAAGTCCCGCCTTCTCCCACCACCAAAGGATAGACAACTCCATTCTTCCTGGATCCCGCAGAGCCCTGGGTATGCTCTCCTGGGACCACCGGGAGGGCAGGAACTCATCTTGTCCTCAGCAGCATCTGGAGCTGCTCCTGGGACAGAGCAGGAGCTGAGTGTACGTTCCCAGAGAGGAGGACCCTAAGGCCACATTTACAAAGGGTTCCTCCCAGTGACTCGTGGTCCTGGGTCCCTGCACACTTCAGAGGTCACCTTTTTTTTTTGTTCTGCACATCACTCCCCTTGAGAGCTCGGGAACTGTGCAATGGTAGCACAGAAGGAAAGGAGACATTTATCACCAGGCGGTGTTGGATCTGTGGTCGGAGACTTTCCGATGAAAGCCACGTCTGTGTGTTAATTACACCCCCTCCATTTTGTAAGATTCCATTACAGTGGAGAATCGATGGGGCCTTCTGCGGCGGGACGATGAATGCCAAGGCAGGCAGCGGCCACGGGAGGAAGTACATTTCAGTGATCGATGCAAGCCCTGCTCAGCCCTGCGTGCTGCCCGTGGTCATCATTCTTATTTATTGAGAGCTGTCCCCGTCCCAGAAACAGTGGCTGTTCACGAGCTCGGGGATGTGCTCCAGTGTTTGGAGGAGCGTGCAGGAGCCTGGACGGGGCTTTGCCCTCACATGATCTTGAAAAGAGCAAATGGATGCCGAAAGGATCAGTAAAAAATCAAAGAGAGCAAAAAAGTAAAAAAATCGAAACAGCCCATCAGATGGGCAGGGAGAATGGGATAAAGATCAGGGTCAGAAAGGGAGGAAGATAACAGTGTTTGTGCTCTGGCTGTGTGCCCAGCCGAGCCCACGCAGCGCTGATCTACACGGGGTGAGACTATATTTTTAAGTCCCACAGAGCAATGACAAATATCCTGTCTGTCCGGTTGGATGGGGGCTCCTCCTTTCGTGGTCCTGAGCAGGGACATTAAAGGAGGAACTTTGGAATCCAACAGTTTCAAGCCCAGGTACCGGCACTTTGGCCGGAAACCTTCCTACCGCTAAGCTTCGGTATCTTCATCTGTAAAATGGGGGTTTGGTGAGGATTAAATGAGATAACACCTGCTTCTTACAAATGCCTGACACGTAGGAGGCACGCTGGTAAACAGTAACCGTTATTCTCATCATTATTAACACCTCCAGCATTAAAGTTACGGAATTTCATCGCGATTATCTGTGCTTAGACTTGGTCCCCTCACCAGCCTGGGGGTTTCTTAGGGGCACACGCTATCTTATTCATGATTTTATTCCCACTGCCGTAGCATGGTGATGGTAGATTCCCCAAAATGGCGAGATGGCGGGAAGGAGAGAGGAAGGAACAATGAAAGAGTGTGGGATGCGGACTCTGCCGGGCCACATGGCTTGTGGCTTCTGATCAAGTTCACTGAACAGCTAATTCTGGCTGAGCAGCATCCCGCAAAGTCAACTGGACAAAAGCTATCACCTGGGGCAGCCATGCTGAAGACACCTCTAGGTTCTGAATCAAGCGCCCAAAACAGAGCCTTAGGAATCCCATGGCACCAGGAGCCTTGTCTCACGGTTCTCTGAGGTCCTTTAGGGACAAAGAGATCCTTAAAGCCAACTTAGAAACCACATGAGTGACTTGGAGTGAACCCAACCTCAGAATTCATCCGAGTTCCAAGAGTGGCCTCTCTCACTACCCACCTCTCGCTTCTCTTCCCCTCTTTATTTTAAACTTAAAATCACAGACACTCTTTGTTAGAAGGAAACTTTTAGTTTTCATCTTCTTGAGTGTCTGTGGCTTCCCAATCAGTCTCTCTCGATTTCCCCACATTCCTGAGACATATTTCTGACTGTCTGAGAAACACGTCCATCTAGATATCTTGTCACACTCCCTCAATGTGACAATTAAAATTAACCTTAAAAACCAATAAAGGTAAATAGAATTTTTGATGAAATATGGTTTATTCACATCCCAGGGTCATCATACTCCAACGGATTGGGTTGAATAGTGGCTCCCCCCAAAACACATATCCAACTCCTGACTCACAATTCCTGTGAATGCAACCTTATTTGGAAATATAATAAGATATAATTAACAATCTCAAGATGAAATGACTGTTGTCCTTACAAGAGAAGGAGAGGGAGATGAGAGACTCGCAGAGACAGAGGGAAAGATCATCTCTGAAGACAGAGATCAGACTGACACAAATACAAGCCAAGGAACTCCAAGGATTGCCGGCATGGTGACAGATTCTCCCTCACAGTCCCTAGAGGGAACCAACCCTGCTGACACCCGATTTTGGACCTCTAGCCTCCAGAACGATGGGAGAATAAAGTTCTGTTGTTTTAAGCCACCAAGCTGTGTAGTGGGTCTGGCAGCCCCAGGGCACTGATACAGCTCTTCAAGGATATCTTGATTTGCGGTGGGGTCAGTGGGGGAGGGGGAAGGGACCAGGGTGACATCACCTCACACTCGGAGTGGCCACACACCTGCCGGTGGAGCAGAAGGTGGCAGATGCGCAGGCCACAGGGTAGGGTCGAGGAAGTCCCACTTCAATTCTTCACCCAGGGTTTGCGCCCCATGGACATATTCACCCCGCTGCCAGAGGAGCCCCAGAATGGCACGGCGTGATGAAGGAGACCGAGTTTTGTCCGCACTTTTCACTCGCAGTGCAGACATGGTGGGATTCTCAGTCCCGCATTTCCAGGGAGGTTCCCCCAGGTGGGAGGACCACAGGACGGCCTCCGCCACATCACGCAAACCTCCTTCCAGGGGAGCTGCCCTCCTTACCACCCCAGCCGAGCTTCTCCTCCTTAATCTTCTCTTTTGTTCTTGCCAAGTGCCGGAGAAGGTGCACTGAATTGCATCTATTGTTTCATTGCTGAGGCCGTGGAGACAGCTGCTTAAATCAAATTGCAGCTTCCACAAAGTCCGAGCCCAGCCGCCAGCCCTTGGGCATTAACAGTTGAGGACTGTCCAGGAGGGAAGATGGAACCTCCCACGGAGCAGGGGATCGGGGCCAGCACCTCGGCTGCGTGTTCTCTGTCTACCTAGACAACAGTGACTTGAATTCCTGTGAGACCCCCGGGCCAGAGACACAGCCGGGGTGGTTGTCCCTGAGGTCAAAAACGCCAGTGGATAGAAGCATCCAGAATCTGGGTAGAAAGAGCAAACTGCCTACCTTTGACTGCTGTCCGGCCAGTCAGACAAGAGAGGGATTGAGCGTCCAGACTCAGGGTGGCTCTGAAAGGACCCAAGGCACTTGGGTGCCACCTCCACATCTGGTGGCGCTAACTCTCCTCTCCACAGCAGCACCGAGCTGGGCAGCCCCATACACGGATGGAGGCAGGTCGAGAGGTCAAGTGCCTCGTTCAAGCTCAGGCAGATTATAAATGCGAATGCTGGAGTCCAAACCCTCAGTATCTGGTTCTTTTCACCGTAACACAACCAATTTAAGAAAAGGAAGACAATTGCCAAGGGTCTCTTCCATTAAACTCACAAAAATTAGTCATGATAGTTAAAGCCTGGTAAGTAAGACAGCACACAGTGGCACTTTCCTTTAAAATGTATTATTCAGCTGTGCAAAATAATCAAATAATGTCCCTCAACAGAAGACTGGTTAAATAAACCACGGTCCACCTCTATTATGAAGCACTATGCAGCCATTAAAAATAATAAAATAAATCTGCATGTGCTGACCGGGAAATCTGTCCAAGATCTAGGAAATGTTAATCTTTATGTAAAAATTATATATACATGCATGTACATACATACACATATTTGCTTAATAGCATATTTCAAAAATGTTTGGAAAATACCAAACTATCAATAGTAATACTAGTAGCTTCTATATGGGTAAAGGGAGATTTAAATTTTTATTTTACGCAACTCAGTATTTTTTTTAATAACAAGCATGAATTATTTATAATGATAAAAAAAAAGCCTAAAAAATAAACCCTGTAACTAATTACTCCCTGTAGCCTAAAGGAGCTACTGTGTTAAGAAAGACTCAATGTTTTGAGGGAGAAAAAACTCATTTGTGGATGTTGGGGTCCCCTTCAGCCAGGCGAAACCTCCTCCTGTGACTCCTGCCTATAATTCCCTTTTCCCACTTTCTCTCTGTCCTCTGCTTTCTCATGTGGTTAAACACTTAAATGAAAGGGGGTTTTGGTGCCTGAAATCTGCCTCTAGCTTGCTATAGGGTGACACACAGACACACACAAACACACACACGTGCGTGCCTCCCACATTTTCCCAAAGGAACAAGAATACATGCAAAGAAATAAAAATGGATGAAGTAAAAAGAACAGTGTCAGGAGGCGGGAGAGGGAAGGGTTCTCGGGCTATAACTAGACGTGTTCTGATTTGGGGGGGGTGTTAAGGGGCTCTGAGCTATCCCCCAGCCTAAGCCAGGACTTTGAGAATCCTAAGAATCAAATGGAAAGGCGTCAGAGCTGCCTTATCCTCATTCCTTTCTGACCACACAAATGCAAAGCCTGTTATCTCTTCTCTGAGAAGGAAAGAGAAACAAACCTTTTTAGTTTCCAACAGACGTGACAGATGCCCGGGACAAGACAGTAACGGGTTGGCTAAGGGCTCACAGAGCTGGTGGCCGAATCTAAACCTGGAGTTGACCTAAGCCTCGCCCTGTGGGTCCCAGCAAAGAAGAGGCAGGCGCACCCACCGCGCAGGTGGAGCCCTCCTTAGGCTGCCCGAGTGCTCCCTGGGAGAAGCGGGAAACACCGTAAATGCCTCTTCCTGGCCGGGGAGGAGGGAGGCGGGGAGGAGGGGTTCCAGTACCCTCCCTGACCAAAGAGCTGCTCTACTATGTCGTGGGTTTTATTTATTGACCTGAAGTCAGCTTAAGTTTGCTGCTATTACCTGTTTGAAAACCGCTGGAGACCAACCTTTCGCAGATGTGGAAACTGAGAGCCTTGCACCGCTCACTCCTTAGAGAGTCTGCACCAGACAGGCTGTGCACTAACCCCTTCAGACCCAGCCCCCTGCCGTCACCACACGTCCCAGCAGCTGGGTTCACCCCAAACTCGTTGCTGGGTGCCCTTCCAGGACCAGACCACGAATTTGAATACCTAACATTTCCCTGCCAAAGGGCTTTGTTCTTAAGAACAAAAGCATTCCCCAAACTCTTATTGCAGATTTAAACCCGGCTGCTACCACAGAACAATAGAGGTACTGATTTTCTACCGACCTTTGAAACAAAACACTTTGTCCGTCCTAGGGCTGCAATTACTAAGCATCTTTCCCTGAATTCCCCGAAAGTCACTTTTTCAATCGGGACTTTGAACTTTATCCCGATTTGTTCCTCTTTCTCCGTTGAGATCCCCACAGCACACAGAATAAAGTCCAAGCTCCCCTACAGCGTGGCTTAGGGAGAGGCACGTGGGCTTTGTAGTCAAACAAGAGTAGGTAGATATCCTGACCCCATCAGGTATTTGGTCTCTGGGCCAGTCAACCCCTCAGAGCCTCTGTTTGCTTGGCTTAGGAAATAAGAGAGTAATAATACCAGCGTGTTATTTATCTTTTTCATGCTCACGTTCTCATAAGCGTACAGTGAGTTTTTCAGAGGCTACATAACCTGTGATATCGCTGTAGCCTGAACGAAGACAAAATTATCTGAATTCAGCTGTGTCTATTATTAAGCCAGACATGAAAGAGGTTTGAAAAATATAGTTTTTTAAAATAAAATGTTATTTGCATTAATATGGGCATTTACTATTATTTTCAAATGAATTAGTAAGTATTTTAAAGTTTCCATTTCTAGCATGGTAAATATCAACACGTATAACTTACATTAACTAAAGCTCTTTGAGGTCCTCGTTTTTTTTTTTTTTTTTTTGAGACAGAGTTTCACTCTATTGCCCTGGCTAGAGTGAATGCCGTGGCGTAAGCCTAGCTCACAGCAACCTCAAACTCCTGGGCTCAAGTGATCCTACTGCCTCAGCCTCCCAAGTAGCTGGGACTACAGGCATGCGCCACCATGCCCGGATAATTTTTTCTATATATTTTTAGCTGTCCAATTAATTTCTTTCTATTTTTGGTAGAGACGGGGTCTCGCTCTTGCTCAGGCTGGTCTTGAACTCCTGAGCTCAAACAATCCGCCTGCCTCGGCCTCCCAGAGAGCTAGGATTACAGGCGTGAGCCACCCCGCCCGGCCCAGACTTATCTTTACAGGTAAAAAAACAAGAAGCATTTCCCCATTTCACCTGAGGTAGCTATAGATTAACATTCTGAGCTTAAAAAGCCATTTTTTTTAAAGATATCATTAAATTTTACTACTGAGGTTTCAATTTTGATGTTTCTCTCTGTGATTAGAGGAGAATGAGTCTTTGGATTTGACATTTAATAGAACCTTTATCCAAATGTTGGGGTAATCATATGTGAAAACAGAATACTTCCTTTAAAATGTATATGTTACAAGATGATCACAAATTGATTAAATGTCATTGACAAGCATTATTATATATAGAAGTAGCAGGTTGGCTCATTACCTGTCTTTAGCTCCTGTAACAGATTATACTTAACAGTGGTTAAGAATGGGGGCTCTGGACTTACCCAGATCCTAGTTCAAGTGGTGATTCATCCATCATTTATAAATTAGTTTCTTACCTGTAGAATAGACATAACAAAGTGACATACTTTATAGGGTTGTTATTAAGTTTAAAATATAGTTGGCCTTCCATATCTGTGGGTTCTGCATCCATAGATTCAAACAACCATGAATCAAAAATGTTAAAAATAGGCCGGGCGTGGTGGCTCACACCTGTAATCCTAGCTCTCTGGGAGGCCGAGGCGGGCGGATTGTTTGAGCTCAGGAGTTCGAAACCAGCCTGAGCAAGAGCGAGACCCCGTCTCTACTAAAAATAGAAAGAAATTAATTGAACAACTAAAAATATATAGAAAAAATTAGCCGGGCATGGTGGCGCATGCCTGTGGTCCCAGCTACTCAGGAGGCTGAGGCAGAAGGATCGCTCTAGCCCAGGAGTCTGAGGTTGCTGTGAGCTAGGCTGATGCCACGGCACTCACTCTAGCCCAGGCAAAAGAGTGAGACTCTGTCTCAAAAAAAAAAAAAAAAGACTTTAAATCTGTTCAAGTACTGTATCCTGATGCAGCTTCCAGGATGTTTTCAGTAGTCTGAGATAAAAATTGCATATCACAGGGTTGGTTCATAGGTTGGTTCACAGGTTGGCTATAAATGCTCTCTCCTTATGTTATCTGAAAGCAATCTAGTAATAATTTCATTATTTGAAAGAAATTTAAAAATAATATTGAACAACCACCTCTCTCAATTGTTTTCTGATGCTCCTATTTCCTACCTTTCCCAGCCATACTCTATCATCTTAATATCTTCGACCACAGCAATCAGCAAAGTATGGCCTGCAGGCCAAAGCCACTGCTGCCTGTTTTTTTATATAAAGTTTTATCAAAACAGTCACACTCACTTGTTCATGTATTGTCTACGACTGCTTTAATGCTACCAGAGCAGAGCTGAAGTTTCCACACAGAATGTACGCTGCACAGGGCCTAAAATATTTTCTATCTTTAGAGAGTTTGCCAACCCTGTTCTACAGCATTCCTGCAATAGGATCTCCTACACACCTCTGTGGTTGAAGTAGTAGCAGTAATACAAAAGCATTAATTTTAAGTAAATTAATATATTAATGAAAGAAAAGGTTTCATGAAAGATAAATGGAAATAGTACAACATATGACAATTTATTAAGTAGACCACTTGGTATCTTAACTCATAGAATTCATAGTTTAAAAAATCGGTAGATGTCTTGTCAATCAATGGTCTAGTATATAAATTTAACATACATCCAGCCACACTAAAAAAATTTTACTGAACATTAATATCAATGGTGTTTTTACTAGGTTGAAAGCATTTCTTTTTATTACCAATTAATTTTGTTTTTATTACCAATTAAGTAATTTTATGTGATCTACTATACCTACTGGTCAAACCAGAGACTTCTACAGAAGTGGGCAAAGGTAAAGTTAAAGTTTAAATGCAGAAGTTACAACCTTTTTTCTCACACTGGTATACAGGCGAAGCTTAAAATTCAGTGAAATGAGATCGGCCTTACTCACTATTTCTTCTGCAGTGTGAATGCCTAGTCCTATGGGTGAGAAAGATGACACAGAAGACTGCGGAGCACAGCGAGGGAAACGTGCATGTGAAGGACAGGCTAATGACACCACAGTGAAAGGAAGAAATACACCCTCTATACTCAGGGCTCGTCATGTTCCCAAGAGCAAAACCTCTACAGAGAAGATACACTAAGTTGTCTGAAACAAATTACGCTAAGAAGATGCCATCTTTACACTCAGTCTTTAGGGTCTCTTCTCACTGTACATTACTGCTGCAGTTTGCAATTGAGGTGTATTGCAAGTAATTTTTTTTTTTACTTATAAGACAATTTTCAAGTTTGCATATGACTCAGAAACAAAAAAATGTATGGATTCAAAGTTATCCCGTTAATAACATCAGTCTCACTCAATGCATTCCAAATGCTTTCCTAAGAAAGATGGAATTATAGGAAATCTAGTAAAAAATTTAAATAACTCATTGTTTATGCAGCTTTTAGTGAGCAGATTATTGATGCACTATTAACAGTTATATTTTATTAATTATTAAAATGTTTTACTTCTTCACAAAAGATCTGTCTCAAGGCTCAATCTTCTTACCAGCACAGCTTAATGCATAATATTAATGCTATATAAATTCAGCTGATCAGTATAACATACCTGGACTAAAATGCAGTCCTAGAAGTGTTGGACTATACCATGGAGAAAGGAACTCCCAACTTATAAATTTGATATCATACATTATTACTCTCAAGGGGCATTCTATCACATTCTACATGTAATTGCAAGTTCTGTGTTTTTTTGAACAAATATCGCAGCAGAGAATGTAATTTTTTGTTAGACAAACATGATCATACCAAGAATACAATTTGTTTTTAATAATACCCCCAAGCTTTCTTCTTACCTGAACAAAATGACTAGGTGTTTCACTGCAAACCGAATGGATCTGTCCATTTACTATTGGAATTATCTTAGCTAAAGGCAGGCTGACACTGGAAAGACTGAAAAATCATCATAGTAATAATCATTTTCTGAAATTACCTCATAGGAATTTAACATCTTAATTATAAAAGTAATACACAGTCATTGAAAGCTTATGGAAATCTATCAAAAAGAAAAAAACCAAACAATTTGATCACCTAGAAATAACAACTATAATTGACACATGGTTAATTTCTTCTGGTAATTTTTATACATATCTTTTTTGTGTGTGTGTTTTTTAACACAAAACTTTCACCTTTCAAGCACACGGTTTTTGCATTTTTATCATTATGAACATTTTTCTATCTTATTAAACGTTAAGTTTTTATCTGATTGTTTTTAATTAATTATATAGTAACCCATCCTCTAGCAGTTGACAATTTACATCATCAGCTCCTTAGAGTTGGGCATTTCAGTTTTTGCCTAAATTTTCTTTCTTTTTAATTTTTTTTTAATTTTTGTTTTTTTTTGAGACAGGGTCTCATTCTGTCGCCCAGGCTGGAGTGCAGTGGCATGATCACAGCTCACTGTAGCCTTAAATGATCCTCCTGCCTCCCCCTCCTAAGTAAATTACAGGTGTGTGCCACCATGCCTAATTTTTTTTTTTTTTTTGGTAGAGATGGGGTCTCGCCATGTTGCCCAGGCTGGTCTCAAACTCCTGGACTCAAGTGATCCTCCTGCCTGGACCTTCCAAAGTGCTGGGATTACACGCGTGAGCCACTGTGTCTGGCCTAATTTTTCTTAATATAAATAACTTTTTGTATAAACATGGAATTGCTGGGTCAAAGGATATGAATGTTTTTAAGGCTTATAACGCATATTGCCAAATGCCCCCTGCTTCCCCAGCAGATTATCTGCTCCGCCATGCCTTCTTTCTACATCGAACATTTTTTCTTTAATCTTTGTATGTCTAACAGGTGAAAATGATATCTTACAGGTTAAATCTGTAGTCTGTATTTCCCTTAATTACTATCAATGTTGAATGTTTCCCCCCTACTCTGGTGAACTACAGCATTATCTATTAGGCTGTAAGAGCAGGAAGCCTGGGCATTATCCTTGGCACTTCCTTCTTCTGCCTCTATCCAATCACATATCCTAAGCATTTCTTAAAAGTGTCTACTTCTTCCCATTGCCAAACCTAGTCCTAGCATATAAATTTAACATACATCCCGTCACACTAAGAAACTCTAAAAACATTGATATCAGTGGTTTTTACTAGGTTGAAATAATTTTTTTATTACCAATTATATAAATTTTAATTAAAATGTAGTACATAAAATTACTTAAGCCTTAAGACTGATGATGTTTCCCACTTCTCTGTTAAAATCAAGAGCCTGCTGGTCAAGTGACTGACTTCTATAAGAGCGGGCAAAGGTAAAGTTTAAATGCAGCAGTTACAACTTTTTTCTCACACTGGTATACAGGTGAAGCTTAAAATTCAGTGAAATGAGAGCGGCCTTACTCACTATTTCTTCTGCAGTGTGAATGCCCCGCCCTCATGGCTGAGACAGATGACATAGGACTGCAGAGCACAGCGAGGGAAACATGCATGTGAAGGACGGGCTAATGACGCCACAGTGCTAGTCCAGCTAAGCATCATCTCTTGCCTGGACTATAGCAATGACATTCTGGTTTATAAGAGCTCAAGAAATATTTTTTGGATGAATAAATGTATACATGACTGTATGTGATATAATGACTTCAATGACAAGACTAATTTTTGAGTGTGGGTTGTAGACTGGGTATTATTACATTAAATATTACATCGTATACATTTCAATCTGTGGCTACACTAGAAAAATTTCCTTTTAAATATCATGAAAATGTCTGAAGCTATCATCCAGTGTGCTATGCTGAGATGTGAAGTGATGTTTAAAAAGAAAAAAGGAAATGGGGAGCTTTATGCATTCCTGAGAAAATCAGCCATTATTCTCTTCCATGGCACCTGTGCAGCATTTTTCAAAATCTGTCATGATTTTGTTTACTTATTTGCTGTCTCTCTCCCTCACTATCATGCAAGCTCCGTGAGGTTGGTACCATGTCTATCTTATTCATTGTATTATCCCAGCATATAGTAAAGGACCTGGTGCACAGTGGGTGCCCAATATATATGTGTTGAATTGATTAATAAAAACCTTTATTTATCCACTGTTATGTCCTGCCCCAAACAATGTTTCCCCAATTCCTTCTCTTCAAAGCATTCAAAATGACCCTATAATGTAAACCCCATTATGTCACTCTCCTGCTCAAAACTCTCCAGTGGCTCCCCAGTGTTCTCAGGATGACAACCATAATCCACACATGCTGTATTCTCCAGCTTCTTCTCATAGCACTCTTTTCCTAGTTCTGTCTGTTCAGCCACCATACCCACCTCTTTCCAGGTCCTCAAATGTACTGTGGTCCTCGTGTCTTCAAAGTCTTTGCTCCATGGCTCCTGCCCAGAACCTCAACTGCCTTACTGCAGTCCAAGACCATATATAATAGCTTCCCATCTTTTAATTCTCAGTTCAAATTATTTCCTCAGGGAAACTGTTCAACTTTTCATGTTTGTTCAAGTTCTTTTATTATATAACCAATGTTCTTTTTCTTTATAACAATTATCATAGTTTGTTCAATTATGTTTACTATTTCCCCAACTAGATTGTAAGATCCAAGAGGACAGAAAGAAACCTAGTACAGTGTCTGATACAGAGCAGGTGTTCAATGAGTGTCAGATGAACAAATTGGCCATGTGTATCTGCTCTTTGGGAAATTATCTGTTTGTGTCTGTGACACAAATTATTCTTCTAAGGAAAAAATATTCTTTCTTTAGGTGTTTCCTTCCTTAATTGATATATAAAAGTTCTATATATAATGCTATGTATGACACATATATTGCAAACATTTCTCTTAACATATCATTCATATGTAATATTGATTATAAAGTTTACAAGGCTTGTTTGATCTATAAGTTTTATATTTTGTACAGTCAGATCTATATTTTTTCTTTATATAAAGTTTTTTACTTTCATTCTTAGAAAGACCTTTTCCATCTTGAGGTCAGGTAAAGATTCACTTGTTTTTTTATCAGTTCATTTGTTTTTATTTAATACATTTAATGTTTAAACTTCTTGGATTTTATTTTTTGCTATATGTACGGTACATATAAATAATAATAAAATTAGAGCCAACATTATTCTTACTAACTTTATTCTTACTAACTTTATTATTACTTTACAATTAGTCACTGTAAAATGACTAATTATTTGTCTTATCAACATTTACTAAATAAGATATCTTTTCCTCATCATCATATACTCATATCCAATATATTTTGGGGCCTGTTTCTGAATTTTATATTCTATTCCACTGACTTACTCATTCTTTTATGAGTAACATTACTTTAATAATTACACCTTATATATCCTCTAGGGAAAGCATATTCATATTTTTTCAATAATTTCTTGAATATTCTCAGTCCATTTTTTCTCTAGATCAACTTTATTATCATTTGTCAGGTTTAAGATTAATAAAGCAACCATTCTTCAATCCCTAATAAGATTTTGATAGTTTGACTACATTTATAGATTAATTTTGGGAGGCTAATTTTATAATTTTTAGTTGATTTGCCTGGGTTTCTAAGTATAAAATCTGTCACCTTCAATAACATTTTTTCCTTTCTCTTTCCAAAACTGATATCATTTTTAAAGACAGTATGAATTTAACTTAGAAAATCAAGACTTAACTAAGAGTTTATTAGAATAGTAAAGACACTCAGTAAGTTGTCTATTTTCAAGATAAATATATAAAAAAATCAACGGCTTTCCTGAATTTGGTTCTCAAAATTGGTCTTTTCCTAGCCTTACTACATTGGCTAGAATAACAGAATGATACTGAATAAATACGTCAACTGAACATCTTTATATTGTTTATGAATTTAATGAAAACCATTCTAGTGTTTTACTATTAAGTATATTTGATTTTGATTTCAAACAATCTTTTATTATATAAAAAAGCATTTTTTATTTCTAATAAGAGGTTTTATCAATAATAATGTTAAATTTTACTGAATGTCTTTTCAGCAACACTGAAGATGATGTTTTTATCCTATTAACTTATTAATGTTATTAATGTTACCATAATAGCTTTCCTAGTTTTAACCCTCCTTGCATTCTTAAACCTTAGTCACAGTGTTGGAGAATAATAAAAATTCTGGGCTCTGATATTAGACATAAGTTATTGAATATCTGGCTTTACTGCTTCCCAGTGATTTGACCTAAAGTTATTTCATTTTTCTGTGTCTTAGTCTCCTTACCTCAAAATGAAGAAAATACTAGTACTCATTTCCTAGGGTTATTTTAAGAATTCAAAGAGATATATTCTGAAAAATACCTATTATCAAACTAGCACATGGAAAAAATATTGGCTTCTATTATTATTCCTATATATTTCTGGATTTCATTTGCTAATATTTTATTTAGGATTCTTATATCTATATTTATACCTTAAGTTTTATAGTTCTCCTTTTAGGTCCTATCTTTATCCATTATATTTTCTATTGGGTTACTATCGGTGATAGGATAGGTTTTGATCTTTAAGTATTCATTATAAACATATACACATATATCATATACATGTGTAATATATATACAGCATATATACAAATATACATCTGTATAATTTAAGTCTTTATTAGTTTTTATAATTTTTCAGTCAAGCCAAGAGGTCAATCCAGACCTCTTCAAGAGTCTGGATTATTAATTATAATAAACATAAATAATTATGTTTTGTGTCTTAGCCAGTGATTAAAAATCCTACTTCTCTTTTCTTAACTTACTATGACGGCTAGAACTTCTACAACACTGTAAACAATAGGGATGACAATAGGCATGATGGAAATGTTACTGGTGTTGAATTACAGAGCATGAAATTGGTTATTGAAATGAAATGTAAAATCTTAGGAAATGACTACTGAGTGCCTCTTATGTGTAAAGAGATACAAAATGGCATAAGATAGTCTCTTATTTTGAGAGGAGATTTAAAATGTAACTGAGGAATAAGACTCCAATTCAAGGTAGCACAAGTAGGTTTATACATGACAGTGCAGATAATGAGTTAAGAAAAGGAAGACTATCAATGACTGATGTGGCTGTAGTGTAATTTTATAATTCTTCAGTGTATCAGATCAAGTATTTGTTCATGTTAAAACAAATATTGCAATTCTGTATCACCACTTGGGAAATATCTAATACCTTGTTACATACTGATTACAGTGAAATTTTATTAATTGGAGCACCTTGATTTAGACAATATATTGGATGGGTCTTGAGCTGAAATTTACTTTTGTATAACTTAAAAGAATTTTAAAAGACCTTAGGGTGGTATTTAAATTGCTTCAGAAAATAAACTTTATGGCTCAAAGCATTGCAAATGCTCAACGTTAATGGCAAATTATTCTTTTCTATACAACACAGAAGGGTCCCAGAGAATTGGGCAAATGATATCCTGCCCTGTGTTTAAGAATTAAATTGGATATTACTCAGATATATTGCATATCAGTTACTATTTCCCCAAATTTTAATGAATGAGTTTATAATCAGTCAGTATTGATTTAGAATCCATTACCTTCTGAATTTGATATAAAAAAACTACATAACAGAGGTCCTTAAAGTACATTATAAGACCAAAGGTGCTCATGTAGAGATGATAAGGATAAAATAAAACTGTAAGATATGTTATGGCAACATAAGTCCATGACTTAGTAACTGTTATGATTAAAATCACTAACAGGCCAGGCGCGGTGGCCCATGCCTGTAATCCTAGTACTCTGGGAGGCCAAGGCAGGAGAATCACTTGAGCCCAGGACTTTTGAGGTTGCTGTGAGCTAGGTTGATGCCACAGCACTCTAGCCCAGGTGAAAGAGCAAGACTCTGTCTCAAAAAAAAATCACTAATAATTGCACTAACTGAATATTCACAATCCTATAATATAGACTGAAAATGAATACATATAAGGAGATAATTCATCAAATGGGAATCTATAACAAGAGTGCTTGGTTATTAAAATGACCAAAGTATTAAATTATGTAGACCAATAACAGCTTGCAATAATAGAACAACATTAAAGAACACATTAAAAATTTAAATACATTGTCAGTTTTGTATTCTAAAGAGTTAAAAAAATAATAATTGGAATTTGGCTAATAGAAAGGTAGTTTCACAACTTAAGTACTTCAATATAGTGGCAACATTTTTGGAAACAATGCAAGTTTTAATATTGAAACCAGAAGGAGCTTCTGCTAATGAAGAGGTTACTGGTTTAACAGAGTTTAACTTGTTGTGAAATGAGGCACTCAAATTTATTCTCTAAGGTTTTTTTGTCAACTGCAACAAAAAATTAACACGAAGCACTATTTTTTTAGAGCATTCATTAGTATAACATGTTTATGTGTCATCTTACCTATTCATGGAGTTACCATGTTGCAGGTCCTGTTCAGTTGGTCGAAAGAACTCAGCCATATTGTCTAGAAGTCTACTAAAACCTCGGTTTAAACAGGTATTCAAAACTGTACTAAAATCTGGACTATATAAAATAAGAAGTATAAATCACTTTTTAAATTCTCAATGGAAAAAGAAATAAATTCAATAATTACGTGGTTACCTTTGAAAGCTACCAACGTTTATAGTCACTATGCAGTTTTTATAGCTTGAAACACTATAAATATATCTGGGAGTCAATTTTTAAATATAAAACACTACAAATGAGCTTATTTAGCACAAGACAATGAGAATATTAACACAATTTGTTAGATTTTTCTTATATTAGCCAGCACTTTGTACAATGTATTTTTAAAATTATCAATACTAGCATTATTTCTCTTGAGGCAACTCTTAAATCCTCTTATAGTCACACAAGTTTGCTTTACATCCTCTATCACGACATCCCAGTGAGACAGAAAATATTGTTATCACTTACAGATGAGGAGCTAAATTTTTGAGAAATGAAGAAACTTGCCTAAACTTATGTGGTTAGTAATGGGGGAGCTCGAACATGAACCCAGACCTTTTTGATCTTAAAGTTCAAGCTTCTTTCGCTATACCTCACAATAACTCTTTGATATAAAGGATAATATACGAAGGGGCTATGAAAGCTAGAAAATGCCTAATTATGTTCAGGTTTCTTGATCAGTGTGTGCATGTGTATGTGTGTATCTGTCTGTCTACCTATTTACCTTTTCTCCTTAGTCTTCTCTCCTTTTAAAAGCAATTTAACAGCTTTATTGAGGTAGGAATTAGAAGCCATAAAATTCACCCATTTTAAATGTACAACTCAATGATTTTTAGTAAATTTACGTAGTTGTGCAACAATCACTACAATCCAATTTTAGAATATTTTTATCACCTATTATGCCCATTTGCAGCCAATCCCATCCTTCCCCTAACCCCAGATAACGACTAACCTACTTTCTGTCTGTACAGTTTTCTGGGACATTTCACAGAATCATACAATATGTGGTCTTTTGTGTCTGGCTTCTTTCACTTAGCATAATGCTTCTAAGGTTCATCTATGTTGTAGTATGTATCAGTGGTTTGTTCCTTTTTGTTGTTAAATAAGATTCCATCGTATGAATATATCACATTTTATTTATCTACTTATCAGCTGATATACATCTGGATTGTTCCCATTTTTTGGCTATTGTGAATAATGCTATTATGAAATTTCTTAACAAGTTTTTGTGTGGACATATGTTTTTATTTCTTCTGGCCAGATACCTAGGAGTGGAATTACTAGGTCACATGGTAAATTTAAGATTAACTTTGTTCTCTTTTAAAAGGAATATGGTAGAGCTCAAAGAAGAAAAAATAATCAAGGGTATAGAAATTGAAGAAATGGAAATTGAAGAAAAGATCTTCAGAGGACCTACCTCATAGGGTTACTGTAAGAGTTAAATGAGTTAAGATATGTAAAGCAGTACAGAACAGTGCTTGCAGCCTAACACTCAAAAATGCTAATTTCAATTCCCTTGGGAATTTGACTTCGTTTTTTAAGATTTTTTTAAACACGTCTTTTTACTAAACTCCATGAGATCAGTACCCTTTGTCTGTTTAGTTCACCGAAGTATGCTCAGCTCTTGGAACAATGCCTACCAAGCAGGTGGGAGGGGGGAGGAGGGGATGGGTACGTTCACACCTAATGGGTACAATGCATGCTATCTTGGTGATGGGCACACTTACATCTTTGACTCAAATGGCATAAAAGCAATTCACATAACTATAACATTTGTACCCCCATTAATACTCTGAAATAAAAAACTAATACAAAAAAACAAAGTCAAAATCTCCTGGATTCCACATTATCCTTCAAATACTATCCCATCTCTCACTATCTCTCAAAGCAAAACTTTTTGAAACAGTTGTCTATCCTCACTGTCTCTACTTCCTCAACTCTTAATTCTTCTGAATCAGGTTATCTCCACTGCTCCTCCGAAACTTCTCTACAAGCTCACCCAACTCCATTTTGACACATCTGATGTGTCATTTCTTAGTCCTTATCTCATTTGACCTTTCAGGAGCATTTAGATCCAATTAATCACAGTCTCCTTGAAACATTTTCTTCAATCGTCTTCTAGAACACCTCACTCTGTTGGTGCTTCTTCTATTTCATGGGCCGCTCCTGCTGCTCAGTTTCCTTTGCTGGCCCTTCCTCCCTTCCTAAACTCTGGATGTTGGAGCGCTCAATGACTCAACTGTCTCTTAGTCTCTACCTCATCCTACCTCTATGGTTTCAAATACCATATATAAGGTGATGACTCCCAAAATTATATCCATAAACTAACTCAATTTGCGTACTGAATTGGCAATAGACTTTCCACTTGGATATGTCATAAACTTCTCAAGCTTAATATTGACAAAATATAAATGGCAGCTCCTATTTCCTCAAATGCTCAGCCCCAATACCTAGGAGTCGTTCTTGCCTCCTGTTTCATAACCCACATGAAGTAATTCAGCAAGTCTATTGGTTCAACCTTCAAAACAAATCCATTATTTAACTGCTTGTTACTGTCGCCACTGCTACCACCCAGTCCAGCCTGCAACCATCTCTCTATTAGACCACTTTAGTTCTTGAAAGTGGCTCCTCTGTTCCATTTTTATCTCTTTATCTTCAATTTACCACACAGCAATAAGAGAGATCTTTTATAAACACAGACGATGTCATCACCCTGCTTAAAACTCTCTCCAATGGCTTTCCATAAATCTAAGAATAAAAAACAGATAGTTCTCATCATGGTGCAACATACTCTAGAGTCCCTGCCTATCTTCACAACCTCATTTTCCTATCACTCTTCTAGTTCACTGTGCACTAGCCAACACTGGCCTCCTTGCTGTTCCTTGGACAAGCCAAGCATTAGGATCTCTGTACCTGTTCTTCTGCCTTGAACTGTATTCTCCAGGATTTTAATTAAGGCCTACATCCACAGTAGAGTCATGTTTCTGCTCAAATGACATCTCTTTAGAGAGACTTTTTCTGACCAACCTATCAATACAGCATCCCCAGTCACTCTCTAGCCCCTTAACCTGCTTTGTGTTTCATCAGTGAGGTTACAGATACTTGACATTACATTAAATTTATTAGTTTACTGTTTTTCTCTCCCACTAAAATGTAAGTTCCTGGAGGGCTGAAGACCTAGCATCTAGAACAGTACCTGATGTACTACAGTCAATAAATATTTGATGAATAAAAAATTCAACAGGATAAATGCCACAAATGAACAAATTAGTTGTATCTTTAACCATGTAGAAATAGCAATCCAGACCAGCTCCTAGGAGTGGAGGACTAGGGCTGTAAGTTTGGGAATCATTAGCATATGGATAGTAGTTAAAATAATGGGAATATATAAAATTGCCTGGGGCAGTTGCAGATGAAGTAAGAATACCTGGGAAATAAAATAATGTTTAAAGGAAAGACAGAAATAGAAGAATCTAAGAAGAAATGATCCAAGAGTTGGGAGAAAAATTAGGAGATCATATTGTTATGGAAACCATGTGAGAAAAGAATTTCAAGAAAGGCTTATCAACAGTGTCAAATATCAGAGAAAAGTCAAGTAAGATGAACATTACGGATTCACTAGATATGACAAAAGATCACTGATGACTTTTTCCACAGTGACATTGAGTGATTTAGTGGAAATATGTGTAAGAAAAAAGCTGGAGATTGCTACTGTAGAAAGCCAAAGGACTAGAACTTGATGAATTCAGAAGTAGATTTAGTAGCTGACTTAACCTAACAGTTGATCATGAAAAATCATTATAAGGAGAGGATATCATTTCCTCAGAAAACAGTACTAGAGAAAATCAGCTTAAATTATTCCAAGGAAGCATAGAGTAGTTTTAATTTAAAAGACTTTGATATTTCTATCACTTAAGATAAAAATAAAGCAGGGAGGACAGGTATTACCCATCATATTTTACAGTGATAAAATGATCTCTAAGAGTTTAAGTGGCTTAGCCAGAGTGGCTCCTAAGTAGAAAAGCCAACCTTAATCTAGGTCATACAGTCTTCTAATGCATAATCTGGTGTTTTTTTGATTTTTAACACCCTGGCTCTCTTTTGGGTAATTTAAAATAGTAATACTCACTTTAGAGAAGATGTGAAATTTTTATTACTGGAAGATTTTAGGAACTTTATAGTCTGTCCTAAAAGGCTTAGAGCGAGTAGTTCTTAAGATGGAGCGTGTGTGTGTGTGTGTGTGTGTGTGTGTACACACGAGCATGTATAGGTATGTGCCTATAATACTCGAGGTTAGCTGGAGCTGGCCAGTGCTCTCTCAAAAGAGCAACTCTTCCCAACTCCCCAACTTGGTGTTCAGTGACTTCAAGTTGGTAGCCTGAGGTCTGCTGCAGTTACAACTTCAGTTTCTGGTAGTTGGTTTTTTTTCTTTTTCCCAGAGCTATCTGTTAAACATTTACTACTATACATGGGGTATGTCAGAATTACCCTGGAAAGCTTCTTAAATGCTAAGGACCTTCCATCTCCTTAACCAGTATATCAGAATTTGTAGGCTAGGGAAGATGGTGGGCAAGGTATGGGTATCTTGAAAAAATCCCTACTTCTCTCCAGTTTAGGTAGGAAATCCTACCTAAAGGCAGAGGAACACATTCAAAATTTAACTTTAACACAATATTATGTTCAATATGTTGTTCAAGAAAAACTAAAAAATGGTCTCAAGTTCATTGAAAATACAAACACATTTTTCCAGTTACATGCAGTGTACATACCTTTCCAACATGTCTCTAGTTTCATTGAGAAGTTTAATAGTGGTGATGTCTCGAGGAGAAAGCCCACAGGCCTATAAAATTAAAATGCCATACTTCACGGTTTCAGATATTAGCACAGGGTCACGATGAAACTAATCACATTCATAAACTCAAGAGTTCAGGAAATCTAAAAGTCTATGTTCTATTAACAATCAAAAAATGTTAAACCCAAGAAAACCTGTAAAGGTTTATGTGCACAGGTAAGTAGTTTTAAAAACGTAAGTCAAAGTAAAATTATACTTTTTAAGCTCTTTAACTGTCTTTCTTGGATAGATATTTAGTATACATAGACAAAGAAAAAATAGGCTCTCAGTATGCAGAGGTCTGCATTTTATTTTTTTTTCTTTTATAATTAAGAAATTATATCAGATATGTGTGTGTCTTTTTTCATCAGTCTAGTCTGAGGCTCTGTCTGTCCCTTCAATCTGAAGTTTCAGGTTTTAATTCAGCTCCGTAAGATTTGGTCAATCATCTCTCTCTTCACCTGTTCCTTTGAATTGTTTTCTTTTTTAGTTCTGCTGTTGAATTTTAAAATTTGGAAATTGTTTTATAGTTCCAGAAAGCCTTTTTAATACTCTATTACATCTCCTTGAGATTCTATTTGTAAGTAGGTTTCTTTCATGTTTCTTTCATTAATTCTGTCTCATCTGTTCTTCTTGTTCAGTTTAGCCTCTATCCTTCAAGTCACAGGGTTTCTTTAAACAAGATGCAACTTTTTCCTTTTCTTTTTTCTTTTTCCTATTCACGAATATAGCATCTCTCAGCACCCAGACAGATTTATCTTTAAGGTCTTTAGGGGAGGAGAAAATCTGTAGGCAAAGAAAATATAACATTCTGTTCTAACAGGGCCTCCATGCTGAGGTATGGCATAGGGGCCTCTCTGTTCTAAGTCTTTTCCAGTTGATAAGTGAGAGCTATTCTTCTCCCAACTGCAAAGAATGGGTGCAATTTGGCAGATAAATAAAAAACTACCAATTTAAAAATGAGCTATATAACCTGCAATTTTTGGCATTTTTATTATTCTCAATCAATGAATAATTTATATCACAACTGTTCAGGACACACCAGTGTGTAGCAACCATAGTTGATAATTGTTACGTTAGGTCTTGTTTCTCAACTGGATGACTATAACTTCTTTCAGTCTATTTTTGTACTGCCACCATTAATCTATTTTAAAAAGCAAAAGTGATTGTGTTACTAGCCTGGTTAAAATCCACTTTTCTTTGTCTACAAATTAAAGTTCAGACTCCTAATCTTGGCATAGAAAGTTCTTTACGATCTAGCCCTGACCTTCAGCTCTATGTTCTACTTGACCTGATATAAAATATGATCTAGCCACATTAATTGAATTTTTCTCCTTGGTTCTCCAAGTGTAATGAACATGTCTTACTCATTTCATATATCCAGCATACATCATAATGTCTCCTGTTACATAACTAATACTCAATAAAAATGTGCTGAATATCTAAAATTATAAGTGTTTCTAACTAGAAATCAGTCATAT
This sequence comes from Avahi laniger, assembly GCA_963575035.1. Lineage (NCBI taxonomy): Eukaryota > Metazoa > Chordata > Mammalia > Primates > Indriidae > Avahi > Avahi laniger. Next base: position 35,043 of record CAUYSK010071177.1, read on the forward strand.
TTGCAGTTTGTTTTCTAAGTTAATGGAGTTTTATTTAAATTATTAACATATACATCTTTCAATTGCTTACCTTTCAAGAGACTCAGAAATCAAAACTTCAAGAGAGAGTAAAATTTTTAAAAAATATATAGAATAGCTGGTTTGGTTAAATGGTTATGAATTAAGCACCTGAACTGCTAATGGAGTTTCTTCATCTGGCATCATATAATGGCATAATAAAGATTTGGATCCATCTTTATTAATCCAAGAAGAAGATTTATGCTGCTCAACGAGATTTCTGATTTCTTTTAGTTTTTGCTCCAAGTCCAAAAGGGACAAAGAATGTTTAAGAGAAACACTAGAAATAGAAAAAAGGGAATTGGGATAAAATGAAACTACACAACACATCCTACACACACTCTTTTCTTAATAGGCTCCTATCTGAAATCTTGTTTCATCTGGTCAAACTTGAAACTGCGGGCTGGCCTAGAATGGATTAAGAAATCAGCCACCAGTTAAGGGCCATAATTACAGAGCTAAGAAAAATCTTTCTGCAGATTTCACAAAATTCTTACTGTAATTATAGATATTACTCGTATAAGTGGGAGGAAAAAGCCCCAGAGACACATTTTAAAGTAAGTCTTTTATCCCATGACCCAGATATTTCTGTTTGTTTAGAAATCAATCAATAAACAACAAAAATATTAAAACTTTCCCCTCAGTATTAAGATTGATCCTGATGAAGAAAATAGATTCTATAATGCAATACTCCAGGGAGGTGTCTGATTAGACTACAAAGAGTTCACAAATCACCATTTGTCAAGTCAGCAGCTTCACTAGAACAATTCTAATTTTTCTTTTTTTAAATCAGAATCAGGAAGGCATAAAAGTCAAAGAAAAACATCTTACCTTCCTAAAATCTTCTGCACAGCTTGTTTAATAACAGTGATCAATTCCGTCAGGCCTGGTAAAGAAAAAACAAATTTAAAAGCTTTGCTCACTTTTTAAATTCCTCAATAATACAAATAAATGAATTAAAATTAGTATACAGGTCTCAAGTAAGAATCTTACCATCTCCAAGAAGGTGCTGAATACTTGATAAATATTGCTGTTGGACATCTGGGGGAGCAAGAATTGTCTGCAAAAAACAGAAATAAGGTTAAATTATCCAAGTTTTAAATTAGTAAATAAATAATGCTCTTAGCATAACTTGAGCTGAAATTTTCAGGATCTGAAATGACAGGAAAAATTGTATTCTTTAACATCCCAAAAAGCGTAGTTTCAAAATAAAAAAAAATATTATATTACTAAAAGTTCACAATCATATGAAAAATAAAGATATTTCATAGAAATTATCAGGATAAATAATAATCTCTGAACCTCTTGAAAGAGGACAGTATTTATTTAAGTCTATTGAACTTACAGTGCCATTCTTGCCAACTGCTGCATTATCCAGGTAAATATATCCACCAATTATGTTTAACTGGACGCGCAAAAGAACAACCAGCATACAAGTACTGTACACTGCCACGATACTTCTTGTGAAACCTTCAGAGAGGGAAAAAACACCATTTGCTACTGTTAAAACACACAAGTGTAAAATCATGAACCATCCCTATGGTTATTTTTTCATAAGCTGAATTTCAAAAACATATTTGTAACTGTTTCAAGTATAAAAATATATCAATTCAAAGTATTTCATAACTAGTCTCTCCTTATAAGTTGTTTAATTTATTAGGAATGACCTCTTAATTGGAGCAATAACCAATAAAATATATTAGGTGACAGAAGTATATATTACTAACTTAGAAAGGAAAACAAGGAAGGACCAGGAAGCACAAACAATTGCAGCATCAGAACTCTTAGTTGTTAAGGGAGCCAGTTTCAAATAAGAGGGCTGAGCATGGAAGAACTACAGCTTTCAATAGCAGGTCAAGGAGGACGAGCCTGTGTAAGGACTGCAGGAAGCTACAGAAAGACAGAAGAAAGCCTGGAGACCAGGTTTCACAGAAGCCTAGGACAGAGTGTTCAAAATAGAGGATAGGTGTTGACTGCTGCTGAGAGGTCTAGCTGGAGGAAAACGTCTGTTGGATTTGGCAATCAGAAGTTATTCCTGATGCTTGGGATATCTGCTTGGGTGGAGTCATGGGAGTGGAAACCAGGCTGTAGTGCATCAGAGAGTGAGTAGGAGTGAAGAAGAGAAGAAAGGGAATGTAGCAATCTTTGCTCGTAAGGAGTGTGAGAAAGTGCAATAGCTGAAAGGCAATACAGGGTACTAGAGAAGTTTAATTTGTTTTCAAAGAGGCAAGGCTTAAGTATCATTCTGTTAACAAGGATTAGTTGAATGGATGGGAAAACAGAAATAATTGGTAGTATGAAGTTCTGAGATACAAGTAGATAGATAGGCCCCAGGGCAGCTCTTTGTTTCAAATTTTTACCATTAATAAAAGTTTGCATATAATATCAGAGTAAAGTTAGAGTAAAAACTTACTTTAAAGTATAATATTAGAGATACCAGTACTTAATAAATGCATATGTAGTCTAGGACAGTTTTACCTATCATTGTCATAACAATAACAATAATGGCATGACCACTACCACTAACATTTACTGAGCACTTTCTATGACCATTGATCTACTTGCCTTATGAGTATTATTTTATTTATTCCTAACAAAATTCTATGAGGCAGGTAAAGAAGAGTCATCTATATGATAGAATACAAAAATTTCCCTTTATAAATATTTTAAGAATGTGCTGTTATACAGAATATGCAGGCTTACTTATTATCTTCAGATCCTCCCATATTTCTAGCTTGTTTGAAGGCCTAAAGAAAAAGTCAGAAAATATGAAAATATGAATCTAGATAATCTAACAGAAAACTCTAAACTTTATAGATTGATATTTAATTTTTTAAAATTAAAAACAAAATAGGATAACTGCAGAAAACAAAGCCCACAAAATACAGTAAAAAAACAATTATAATTCCAATAACTAATGATAACAACCACGTTCTCTGGTATGTACTCTTCTAGTCTTTTACTTCTTGAGCATTATGCATATATTTATTATAAAATTATATATGAAAAACAGGAAAAATGTTAATTTCTTTCCTTAATTTACTGTTTTACAAATAATGAAGCAGGTCGTGTAGTCCTTCAAAGGTAAATAGGACGTGTTTTTTGTTTTATCACTAGTATCATTATAAACACATGAATTTATACATATAGCTCATACGTTTCAAAGCACTGCAGTTCTTACTCCCTGTGATGTTCAATTCAAGTTGCCCATCTTTGACCACTGGAAGACTATTCAAGTTGGCTCCTGAATTATTCTGATTCATATAATCCTTTATTAGTATTTGGTAGCTTTCAAACTTTCTGACATGAAAAGTTGTTCTTGGTTCATCTTGTTCAATTCCTGCTGTAGACTTGAAATCAATCATTTCTCTCAGAGTCCCGGTTTCTTGTAGTAGGAAATGGTAGTTAGAGACCAAAACCTTAGATTAAGGATGTTCATTGCTACCTAGATAGGTCATTATTTCTAAGACTTTTCAGTGGGTTAAGCTAATAAATGTATATATATACATATATTCAAAGAGATAAAATATATCATGAATTCATACTAATACTTTAACTGAAAATCAGCCACAGAATTTTTAACTTAACCTCAGTGATCTTATATCTAAATACAGATGTAAGATCTATATACAGATGTAACATCTAAATACAGATGTAAGATCACTGAGGTTAAGTTAAAAATCAGTGAAACCAACATAATCACTAATTTGCTTCATCCTTCCATACACAACAGTTTCAGAATAACAATAGCAATATTGAAAAAAGTTTAAGGTTTTTGTTTTTCCAATTCCATGTGTGCAAAAAGTATATATCCCATTAAGGTATATAGTAAAATTTCTGTTTTAAAGTAATTTGGTATGGTCTCTATCTTTGTGATTATACCATCAACTAGAATCATATTTAGGTTAATTTGATTTATTGTACTATCAATTTTTGGACATCGCTTTCTAAATATAAGTTTAGAATAAAACAAATATAGTTTTATAATTTGTAAAATATTTATATGAGTTCCAAAGTCAAATTTATACAACACAGTATATTCAAGGAAGTCTGTTCTTAATCCCCCTTTATTCTCTCCTTTCTTCACAGGTGATTATTTAAAAAATGCTTTAACTTTCTGTTGTTTTGCTTTATATAAGCAAATGTGTATAAGTGTGTGTGTGTGTGTGTGTGTGTGTGTGTGTGTGTGTGTATTTTCATATTTGCCCTCTTAGATAAATGGAAGCATACCATACATATGTTTCTTTACCTTTTTTTTTTTTTAAATATAGAAATATATCCTGTAGAGATCATTCCATAGTAGCACGGTAGTCACCCCTTATCCTTGGGGAATATGTCCCAAGACCCCTGAGTAGATATGCCTGAAACCTCAGATAGTAGTGAACCCTATTATATTTCTTCCTATACATACATACCTATGATAAAGTTTAATTTATAAATTAGTCACAGTACGAAATTAACAATAACTCAAAATAGCACAATTATAACTATAATACTACAATATAGCATCACTATTCTTGCACGTTGGGGCCATTATTAAGTAAAATAAGGATTCCTTGAACAAAACTACTGTGATTATGATATCTTGACAGTCGATCTGCTAACCCAGATGGCTATTAAATGACTGACAGGTGGGTAGCATCTACAGCATGGATCTGCTGGACAAAGGGATGATGATTTACATCCCTGGCTGGACAAAGCAGGATGATGTGAGACTTTATCGTGCTACTCAGAATGGTATACAATCGAAAACTTATGAATTGCTTGTTTTTGTAATTTTCCATTTAATATTTTCAGAGTGAGGTTGTCTGCAAGTAATTGAAACCTCAAAAGTGAAATGGTGGCTAAAGACCGGGGTGGGGGCAGGAGAGGGTTATTGTATACTTGTATACAGATCGTAGTTGTGTTAGTCTGTTCTGTGTTACTGTATAGGAATACCTGAGGTTGGCTAATTTATAAAGAAAAGAGGTTTATTTGGCTCATGGTTCTACTGGCTGTTCAAGAAGAATAGTGTTGGCATTTGCTTCTGGTGAGGACCTCCAGGAGCTTTTACTCGTGGCAGAAGATGAAGGGGCAACAGGTGTATCACATGGTAAGAGAGGGAACAAGAGACAGAGGAGAGGTGCCAGGCTCTTTTAAACAACCATCTTTCTTGTGAACAAATAGAGTGAGAACTCACTCCTTACTATGGCCATGAAGGATCAGCCCCCGTGACCCAAATACTTCCCTTTAGGCCCCACCTCCAACACTGAGGGTCAAATTTCAACATGAGATTTGGAGGGGACAAATATCCAAATAATATTAGTAGTCATTTTTTTTTCTTTTAACTGAGGAATAGTACACCATTGTGTGGATGTATTATGTGGATGTAGTTTAGTGCTTTCAAACCACCTATGTGGAAGGACAAATAGTAATTGCAAATAGTAATTTTAAATCAAAAGCAAGCCAAGAAAAAATTAACATTGAGATATTTAAAGAGGAAATAGAGAACGAGAACTGTGGCCCATCTTAAATTCTGCAGAATTTAAGAAATTCTCCTCCCTGTGTATTGAGTAAGAAAAGGGGAATCACTACTTTTCTTTAAAGCTGCCCAAGATTATCCATCAAAATTAATTATATTTTTTCTTTTCTATACTCCCATATTTTCTCCCACATTTTGCTTTTACTTTTTACCATAGCAGTAAACATAATGTATGTTGAATTATGATAATGTATTTAGTATATTTCCTCCTTTGGATGACAAGTCCTTAAAGGGAGAGGGACCTTATCTTAATTATCTTGAATCTTCCAAAGCAAATGGAACATAGGGCCTTATAGGAAACAGAGATTTGCCAAGAAGAAAGAATGCCATTACGATTATTATGTCCATTAGTATGCTGCTTTTATAAAAGTGCTATTCACTTATCTGTCTTGCCTTCTCATTAGATTAAAACTTATGTCAATTAAAATCTATTTCTTTTTAGTCCCTACTTATGTACATATAGGTGGTAAATAAGTATTTACTTGACCAAAAGAAATCCACTTATGTTTTTTTCTTCATATAATTATATGAACTAATTTATAAACTAAACCTTATATCTGTAAAAACAAAGGAAAGTCTGTCTACCTCTAAAAATGATGAAATTTAAAGGGGAAAAACCCTTATCACTAGCATTACACTTTAATCGGATGAAAAAAAAATCCCAAGTACACAAATTCATCGTTATTTTGGGAAGTATTCTCTGAATATAGCAAACATTTTCAAAGAAATTTTTCAGCTTGCTATTTAACTTGTCTAAGCACTAAATTCCTATTGCAAAATAGAGATAATTATCTGCCTCTCAGGTATATTGTGTAAATTAAATGTGTGCATATATGGAAGGCACCTGGAACCAGGCCTGGCATGGTGAGACATTCAGGAAATAACACCCCCTTTCCCCTGGCTATTGGACAGGTGATTACAAGGCAATTGATTATTTTAGTAAAACTACAATGATTAAAATTTATTTAATGAAACTATACCCCCCTACCTTGTTCATTAAGAAGCCATTTCTTAACGGCTTCATTAAGAAGCCATTTCCTTCTCAAACTAACACAGCATCATACCAAATTACAATGCCCCAACACATACTGCACTCCATATATAAGGTCATATATGTGAAAGTGTTTTGGAAACAGTAAACTGTCATAGTTATGTAAATTATTAGTGTGGTATGCTTATGTTATTTTTGTATTTCATTTTGTTATTAACTTAAAATATAAGTTCTATATGCCTTATTTATTTAAAATGTATGCTCACATGCTTTATTTATTACACCATAAACTCTTTAAGAAGCACAATATTTAATATAACTTTGTTAGCTTCCCAGCATCTGGTTCAGAAACACATTTCACAAGCACTCAATAATTAAATTTCAGAATAATTTCAAAGTGATGTAAGATCTACTTTCCATAAACTTAAGTGTAGTACATAAACAAAAAATGTTATAACTTGCATTTACCTGTTTTTTAGCAGAGCTGTGAGGCTCTCAGAATTAAGTTGCTGCATTAAGGCCTCTCTCAGTGTTGGAAGCATGGACAGCACTGTAATAAAACAGAAAATAAAAATGGTCACAAGTGATGACTGTCCTCACCAAGAAATGCACATTGTTTTAGCTGTGTGATAGGCCTAGCAACTAGCAAGAGTTGGAAGGGAAAGTCAGGGCTAGAGAATTCAAATTATTATTATTAATAGAAACAATATAAAAGTATTAAACACAAATAAATGAAAAGAATTATTCCCAGATGTTAACAGTGGTCATCTTTGGATTATGAATAATTTTTTTCTTCTTCCTTTCTGTACTCTCGAAATTTTTACAAGAAATGTTTGCTTCTGATATAATGAAAATGAGAAACAGTTTTATCTTCACTATACTTTTTGCTTCATATTTCTAATTTTAGAAAAGTTATTTATTAAATACTACAAAGCAATAAGTATTTATTATAACCTACACAAAGTGTACTGGGCTAGGAATTAAGAGCTGCTGAATTTTAGTTTTGGTTTTGTCAATGGGAACTGTTTGTCTGCTAATCCCAAGAATAATGTGAAGATGAAATGAGACATAATACTCTATAGAAAAAACACTGCATGAAATTTTTAGGAGTTAATTTATTTCTGGTTCTACACATGGAATAAGAAATGTTGGAGAAATGCACACACATAAATTTAAAATGAGTTTCTAACACTAAATAAGTAATGATAACAAAATGAAAAAATATCAAGAGATCACAAACACCACATTCTAAAAGAAAAAATTTTTTGGGTAGGAAAACTAGTTATATTTACCCAAAAGTATTAATATTTTTCTGGTATATCCATTACATCTTATCCAAAAGGATAAAAATTTAATCATATTATTTGTAATCTCATTATCAATGCATACCAGAAAGCTGATTTGGAAAGTTTTTCAGTGAACCTATATTTTGGCTCCTAGTGATCACCATATTTTATTTTTAACAGCCTATAGTCAGCTATTTGTTCATCTGAGGGTTGTGATCATCATGGAAATGGGCGACCCACATCATCTTCGGGGAGGAGCATAGTTGACTGACAGCCCCAGATGCCACCCCTCTGGATCCACTACCACGTCTGCACTGCTGCCAGCCAAGGACAGTGCTTGGGTGGAAGCAGGCCCATTCCTGTATCCTCCTCTACCAGAAACTTTGGCTTGCAGACTCCCCATTGGCCTGCCACAACTTTCTCAAAATGTTCTGTAGTCTCCGACTCTTCTTACCTATTCTTCCTTTCTTCTTACCTATTCTTTGTTCGTTCGTTCGTTCCTTCCTTCCTTCTCCCTTTCTGTTCGCATGTGTCAGAAATGCACTGTGGTAGAAAGGCCTCTCCTTCTCTTTATTATTCACCGGCATTTCTCCTAATAGGTCTCTTGCATATCTAAGCCCATCTGCTTCCTGGGGGCCCCAGACTGACACAAAGGTCCATGTCAAATTGAGATGTATTGTGGGACTGCAGCAGCTGCCTTATACTATTTCTGAAAAACTGAGTAACAACCAGAAACAGACTGTTCTCTAAAAATTCATTAAAATATTCTAGGCAGCACCACTACATTGAATTCTGAATGTCAATTTAAAGAATTATGTGATCTTCAAAAAGTTATCATTTACTGAGTATTTATTATATTCCAAGCATTTTATATGCTTTAACTTGTCACAGCCTCACAAAACATTTATGAAGTGGGTTTTATGATGTTCATTTTATAGGCGAGAGAACTTAAATTGGTCCAAAGACACACAGATAATATAAAGCAAACTGGGAACTAGATCAGATCTGCCTCACCTGAGAGCTTGAGCACTTACTCACTGCACCTTATCACAGTTGTCATGATATGCAATATTTAGGATTACTACTTGCTTTAAAGAATGAAAGTATTTTTCTGAGTATCATTACTTCAAATATTAAAAATCATACTCCAGCTGTCACTTTAGATGTGTCCCTTAACCTCTTGATCTGAGCCTTAAGTAAAATGACGGAAGTGAACCAATAAGTCCTTTTAACTCTGAAAAAATTCTACTTTTAAAATTGAACAAGAACCTACTTTTTATAAATTCTTTCTAAATTAATTGTTCTTGACAGAAATGTTAGAGAAAAGAGTAAGCTTTGACTAATAAAAAAGAAAAACAAGTTGATGTGGATTTGAGAACTAATTCTTCAAGGAATATATATGCCAGTTAGAACATAACACCTTGTTCCTTTCAACTATGGGCAGGTACATTTTGTTATGGCATTCTCCTAATACTATGTTTCTATCTCTGGAGGTTAAATTGTTGACATTAATTAACATTGACTCAGCATATAGTACTGTGAGACTTACAGGTCTATAGTTAGTTGCCTTCTGAAACATTTAACAAACTTATAACTCTTTACTCTGACTTATAGGCCCAATGGGATCAGGTCCACTTCTGCAGCCTTGTTTCCTATCACTTTGCCATTGCTCATTTCACTCTAGCTATATGGTCTTTTTTGCTGTTTCTTGAATGTCCCAGTCTTGTCCACACCTCAGGCATTTTGCATGGCTCCCTCCATTGTATCATTTGGTTACTTCTCAAATGTCACCTCAAAGAAACTTGATTCTCCTAACTGCCCTGTCTTAAAGAGCATCCCACCCTTCACATGGCTTTATTCTCTTATGGCAGCCATCGCTGTCTAAAGTTATTTATTTGTTATTTATTATCTTTTCGTCTCACTAGAATATAAAATTCAAAGGTCAGGAATTTTTTGTTGTTGTTGTTGTTGTTGTTCATCTCCTGCTTCACCAGTGCTGGGTACAAGTATTTGCTGAATGAATAAATGAATGAATAAGTGCTAATATTGCTTTACACTGATTTTTAAAATTCACATTAAAATGACATATTTCAGTTAAATAACACAAATACCTGCTAGATTTACCATTCTTTCTTTGTTTTTTCCTCTAAATTTGGTCCTGAAGGTATGCAAATTAATAAAAACCATCAAACAACTTTATACATGCATAAATATTTCTGTTTGTTTTACCTGTCATATTGCAAGTCCTTTGGTTACTTTCAAAATGGTATTGTCGTCGTGCTTGAGCAATGTATTCTGCAGCCTCCCTTTCTTGTATTTCTCTGATTTTCTTCTGTCCATATTTCCCCAGGATATATACTCCTAAAATCATTTTTAAAAATAAGCTAGGATATTAATTAGAGTACTAAAAATTCCAACAGTATTTTTAACTTGCTTTATCCAATTGTAAGGTTTATATTAGTGAAAAGCTAAAAATCACAACTTATGAAAACCTAAATTAAAGAATTATGTAAGATTGACTTAAAAAAGGATCAGATTAGCATTTTAACAGCCAATGACAGAAAAGATGATGGGTACAAAAGGACTAGGTCTGAAGAAGCAGAAAGGAATTCACTCTAAAAAGTCTGGCAGTGCCTTTAATAGTGAACTTGAGATATTCTAAGTGTCCAGCAATAGGAAATTGTTTGAATAAGTTATGATCTACCCATACATTGGAATCTTATGTGACTATTAAAAATCACATTGCTGGGCAGGTATGGTGGCTCATGTCTGTAATCCTAGCACTTTGGAAGGCCAAGGTGAGAGAACTGCTTGAGGCCAGGAATTGGAGACCAGTCTGAGCAAGAGCAACACACCATCTCTACAAAAAATATAAAAATTAGCCAGGGGTGGTGGCACGTGCCTGCAGTCCCAGCTATTAGGGAAGCTGAGGCAGGAGGATTGTTTGAGCCCAGGATTTTGAGGATGCTGTGAGCTAAGATGATGCCACTGCACTCTAGCCTGGGTGGCAGAGTGAGACCCTGTCTCAAAAAACAAAACAAAACAAAAACCAAAACACCCATATTGTTAAATAGTTAAGGACTCAAGGAAATATCTGTTATACTGTTAAGTGATACTAAAAGATCTCAGAAGTGGGGGGGGGGGGGGGGGGGGGGGGGGGGGGGGGGGGGGGGGGGGGGGGG
>CAUYSK010071180.1:0-65684 GCA_963575035.1 Avahi laniger
TGAGAGAATCTGACTCCAGTGCCTTCTAGAAGGACTTACACTGCATCCCTCCAGAGAGCCACGACTGAGAGAATCTGACTCCAGTGCCTTCTAGATGGACTTACAGGACAACCCTCCAGAGAGCCATGACTGAGAGAATCTGACACCAGTGCCTTCTAGATGGACTTACAGTGTATCCCTCCATCCCTCCAGCTGAAAGACAGAAATATTAGTAATAGTGCATGTTTTCTCATATCCGGGTACTTGGTAATCTATAGATTCAGCCTTAGCCCTGCGAGTTGTTCTTTTACAAACACAAACGCATACACACGCCATGCCACAGACAGCACAGAGACACCAGACACACACACATATGCATGCTGTGCACATACCACACACACACAACACACACAGATGCACATAAACACACTCTACCCACTCAGAACACACACACAGACACAGACACAAGCACACACCCCACACAGACCACAGATACACACGATACACTCACACACACACACACACACACACACACAGAGCACACGGGTACACAGAAAAGCCACCCCCCACTTACACACACCACCCACAGCCCACACTCGCACAGCGCACCACACACCCGCGCCACAGCGGGAGTGACGACGCTCCGCTGCCTAGTCGCGCGGTACCGGGGCAGCTCGCTTCCTGTGCTTTCCAAGCACCGATTCCGCGAATCAGAGGCTCCGGAGCCCTTGGAGCCCTTGGCAGGGGCTGGTTAGAGCAGCGATGACTCTTACCCAGACAGGATGCCACTAAAGAGGCAGAGCCAGATTCCTCTGCGAGTTTTACAAAGTAGCAATGAGAGATTTAACACTTAATTTTCACTCTCAAAAGTAAAATCCTCACGGATTTTATTACCTGGCTCCAGCAAACGCCACTGCAAAGGTGCCGAGCCTCAGCAGGGACGTTTGCCCCTGGCGGCTGGCGGTTGGCAGCTGGCTGCGCTGCGGGGGTCCCAGCAGCCCCAGGGGCTGAGCGTTTTGCCCTCAAGTGGGCCCCATTTCTGGAAGCATGAGTCCTGTCCCTGTGTCTCTGTGCCCTTTCCCAAGAGTCACACCTCCCCTCTGGGACTCTGACCTGCTCCCACCCGTCCCTCGATCAAATGGTGTGGCTCCTCCACGCCCTGTTTTCCCGGCGGGGTCTGCCCAGCACCCCTCGTGGGCACGTGCTGCTTTTTGTGCCACCACTGGGACTCAGGGCTGGCCCAGGAGTCGGTGCCTCCACACGGACAGTCTGGACAATGTAGGGGCTCAGGATGTGGCGTGAGTGGCCACGGCCGCGGGAGGATGCTGTGTGGGAGAAGGTGCGGAGCCGCCGCCCTGAGGGCTCGGCGGAGACCGGCAACACCTCTCATCCCTGCGTTCCTCCCTGAAACTGCTTAACTGGGCCACGCCTCATGTGTCCCCAGCTTTTGTAAAGCCACATGGGCATAGTCAGAAGCAGCTTTCGACCTTTGTACGTTGTACAGCAATTGAGTATTCTAAATTAAAAACCCAGTCACGAAAGTGCCACGTGACTGACGGTTCTCTCTGTGGGACTTACAGGCTCATAAACCCAAGCATGTACTATCATCACCCGCAGGTACATAATCTCTTATCCTTCGTATCAGGTGTGACACCGGCCACAGTCACAGCTGAACACCACAGCAAGTAGGGCTCAATACAAGTGACTATTAAAAGCAGAACTTGGTCTTCCATTTATTAATGTTTTTCTCGGTCAGAGCATGGCTACCACACTGGGTTTGGATAGAGATTTATTGTCACCTAAGAACTGACATCCCTTCCAGAGTGAGGGGAAGTCACCTGGGTCTCGCTGTGAGGTCTGGTCACCCCAATGGCAGAGGGCGAGCCGGGGACAGCCAGCTGAGGTTTCCAGTCTGTGGATGGGAGGATGCTGGGCTCAGAGGGCGCGGTGCCGCAGCTGGTGTGCGCACTGTCCCAGCTGCCCAGTGTGAACCTGCTGTGCCCCTCGTGGGAGACAGAGCGGACACATCACAGGTAGGTGCAGGTGTGATGCCCTTCTTGGCATGGTTCTGCACAGGAATTCCCAGTGGGTATATCGTCCGAAACAAGCTGCTTAATTTTATTTTCAAGAAAATGACAGAAGCGATTTTGACCTCTGATGAGGGAAGACTGGCAGGTCAGGACAGCATCCTGGTGGGCACTTATAACCGGATCACCCCAGGATCCAGGAGATGAGGCCACACCAAGGCCAGGGACCCCCCCCAAAGTCAGCATCCCTCTGACAAGCTCCTGCATGCGAGCGGCTGCCAGCCCCTGCCTTCTAGACGTCTGCTCCACCTCCTTCCGTGGTGCGGAGCAGCCGTCAGGGAGGGAGCCCCGTGGAGAGGGGCAAGCTTGGGAACTCACCCACCTGCTCCAAGAGTTATGTGACCCCATCCCGGCCATGCATGGGCCTCAGCAGTCCCCATCTGTGGTGGGCTGGGAGACAGTTTGACATTCTGGGAAGCTAGAGTTTAAGGTTGGATGACGAAGGCCCAGGGAAAGTCACTGTGGTGAGCAGAGAAGGTTCTGGCAGGCAGGCTTTGGCAGGGAATGTGGCTCCTTGCACCTGTGATTGAATTTCCCTCTCTCAGGTGCGACTGGATGGTGCAGAGAGGAGCACAAGGCCCATAGAACCCAAGCGACTCTGCTGTGGGGACAGGGTTCCAGCTGCTTCTCCCCTGCCCAGAGGAGGGTGCTCACCTGAGATGTGAGGACTTAGGGGCACATGCAGCCCCCCAGGGCCATGCAGGGAGTCCACCTGGCCGGGGCCACGGGGACGGGGGGAAGGGAGATGGTTCTCCAGGGCCTCCAGGGTTGGCCCCACCCCAGGCTGGTTTCAAGTCAAGGGTCCTCAAAGGCTCAGGCCTGGTGAGGGCGGCCGCGGGGGAAAGGGGTATGACCACTGGGAAGTCACGTTCTTGGAAAGAGGGACGTTCCCTGACCCTACAAAGCCGGCTCCTGCTCAGCCTCTGCATGGGAGGGAAAGCAGCTCACACTGCCCTGGGTGGCTCAGCTGAGCTGATCCATCTTTTTGTGAGAGCGTAAGGATTTTCCGGAAGAGTAAATGCTGGCCGTCCACAGCCCTCCAGACATCAAGCTGGAGGGTTTTTCTTCCCGCCTGGCCTCTCGTCCTGTGGGTGCTGTTTGTGGACATTGGGTCCATCCTTTCTCCGGGGAAGAAAAGTCCCGCTTGCCTTAGACAGGCCCTGGCAGTGGCGGTCACCCCCACGCTTTGTGCTTTCGCTTCTGCTGTGACCTGACAGGTGCATAAGCGCCGAGGCCTGTCCGACAGCACGTGGCTGGCAGGGCGGGTCTAACACAGTCAGTCCGATGCCCGGCCCCACAAGTGCGCCCGTAGAACCCAGCACCTGTGTCACGGGAGGGCGTGTGCCCGGCTGGATACTTGTGTGCCGTCCTCACCCCCAGGTGACAGAGTTAGCAGGTGATGAGGCCACAGGGGCGGAGACCCATGAATGGGGTTGTGCCTTATAAAGGGACTCCCGAGAGACCCTCACTTTCCACCAGGTGGGGACACAGCGCGGAGGCACAGCCCATGAGGAAGGGTCCTCCCCACACACGGCATCCCGGGCACTGTCCGAGGGGGTGCGGGCTTGGGGTGGCTCAAACCTGTTCATTCCTTTATTTTTAAACATAGCAGCAGGATGCCTGTGTTGTTTATGTCATTCCTCGGTTTTGGAAGCACTCAGCGGGCGCTTAGGGATCGCACTGCGTCCCTGCAGGATGATGTGTGGGGTCCTAAGCCCAGAACCTCCGGATGTGACCTCCTTTGGAGATGGGGTCTTTGCAGGTGTCACCGCGTGAACATGAGGTCCTCAGAGCGGGCCCTACCCCAGAACACCTGGTGTCCCTACATGAAAGGACAGGCACAGAGGGGCGGCCACACGCCAAGGATGCTGCAGCCACCTGAAGCTGGAAGAGGCAGGAAGGACCCGCCTGAGCCCGTGGGAGGGCTCTGCCCCTGCTTGACTTGGGATTTCTGGTCTCAGGACTGTGAGAGGACGACACCCATTGTTGGAGATTCCCAGTTTGTGGGACTTTGTTTCGCAGCCCCAGGAAACTACCCCGTGGGCCACACAGAGCCTGTGTGTGTGCGGATCATTCCAGGGGGCCTGTGTACCCCCGGCACAGGTAACTGCCTCAGCCTAGACACACAGAGCTTCAAACGTCCCGCCAGCCACGCTCGCCTGACCTACCCCTGGAATCTCAACGTGTGGCTTTGCGGCAGCCTGTCTCGGTCTCTCACTCCTCCTCCCAGCCCTGAACTACCCCCAAATTTAATAAGCCTGACGATAAATCTTTAATTACATTCTTATGAACGCACGTCTGTGGTGCAGAACCGAGCTGTGGAGCAGCTCCACGGTGCGCTCCCGGAAACCCCTCCTGGCTTAGTCTGCCTTTCCTCGTCGATTAATCCTTTAGGAACAGCCCACAGGAATAGTTACCTAGGCAGACACCTACCGAATGGCACTATCGTCCCATGTCTGACTCTTCTTTTGGAGATTTTGTTTAAAAAATTCCTCAAAATCTATATTTGTGGTGTCAGCAGCAGTTCCCTGACCTCCTGGCGAGTGACGGGCAGTGCCCACTGGTTCCCTCTGCGTCTGCGCAGTGACGCGTCCCAGGGGTTTTCCAGGGAGCAAAGCCAGCACACGAGTTTGTGGCTCCCAGGATCTCCCTCAAACTCTTCCTGCACGTTTGCCTGACTCTGTCACGCTAGCACCTTCCCAGCGCCACACGGTCGTGATGGTCCCAACAGCAGCGGCTGCTCTGGTTTAGTTGTGAACCCCGGGGCTGAGGCTGGGCGGCGGAGTGTGGGCTGGAGCCGTAAGGTGTCGCTTCACGCAGGCGTTGGTCTGAGCCGCCTGCCTGCCCCTGCACCAGAGGTGGGCGTCCCAGGTGCTGGCTGTCACAGGCCCCAGGCGCTGGACCGCAGGCCCGGGGAGGCGGACCCGCAGCTGCACCTTGAACTGACCAGCCCCTGCCCATCCTCCCCAGGATGCCTGCGGCAAAGACCAGGCTCTCATCCCGCCACGAGGCTGGGTTCTTTCCTTACGAGAATTCGTTGCTCTCAGCACCCTCTGACTCGCCGGCGTTGGTGGAAGTTGGCAGTGCCCCCGCGTGACCAGTAAACACGCTGCTGTGGCGCCTACGTTTCCACACCGGTGGGTGGGCACTAGGGCCCCCGGCCGCCTTCCCCAGAAAATCACATCTCCACTCTGGGCAGGAGGTTGCTTAATGTTTCTCTTTTTAACCTGCTGTAAATGACCTTTTGCCATCTCTCCCAGGCCAGGACACGGGGGAGGGAGGACCCACAGAGAACAGACAGACCCAGTGCATGTGGGATGGGAAGGGATAAGAGCAGAATAATCTGAAAGAATGTGGCAAAGAATTTAGATTTTTTGAACTATTGCTAATTCTACAAATAATCACTTGTGGAAGGAAAGGCTATTTTTTAAAACAATTCATTTTCTCTGCTTTCATGTACGCTAAATAAAACAAGGGATCGATGAATGCATTCTTCAAGCAGGGACTTTGCTAGAACAGGGCAGCGCAATCATGGAAATCACACTCTCAGTGCAAGGTGGCTTCGCAGCGCACTTGGGAGCAACACTGCCCCATAGCCCGGCCTGGCCCTGTCCTGGGCGTCCAGGTCCCCTGGGAGCAAGAAGTACTGGGGCTGTTTCTGGTCCCCCGTTTCTCCATCACAACGTGAGGCCTCTACGTACCTCAGACCCCCAAACCTGCCCTTCGGTTCCAGCGTCTACCTCCTGTAGGGGGGCTCTACCGAGGCTCAGAGCCCTCGGGGTCCCAGCCTGTGTCTCCCTGTCCTTGCCCCTGCCCCAAACTCACCAGCATGGTTCCCGACCTGCCGTGGCTGCCTCCTGGACCTCTCCCTCCTTCCTCCTGGCGTTGCTGGCCACCCGGCTCCCAGGAGGTGGTCCTCCCTGGGAACGTGCTCCCGCTGTGTCCCTGTGGTTCCTGGAACTGCTCAGTCTGCAGCCAGGTCCAGGCTCCAAACCCTTTCTGATGAGACTGCCTCACCTGGGCGGGAACCCCCAGGGGTGCCCTGGAACTTGCCCCGGTTGGCCCTGGGTCCTATGTGGCCCTAAGTGGTCAGGGGAGCCCCCACTGGTGGGGCCACTCGAGCCAGGCTTTCCAGAGTGTGTGCCCAGCTCTGCTGTCCATCCCCACGGGCCAGAGAAGGACGGAGCTTGCTCTTTCAAGGGGCCCTTCAGCCCCTCCATGCAGGTTCGAGGAGTGGGACGTCCCTACGGTGAGAGAGGAAGAAAGCACCGTAGCTGGCCACATATTCCCAGGAGAGCAGCCTGTGGCTCCTTCAGCTCCACCTTCCATGGGACCCACGACCTCCTGGGACACCCAATCCGGGCAGACAGCCTTTGCTCGGGAATGTGGGAGGACTCCCCTGCCCCATTGATCCTGAATACTTAGGGGCTCTGTTGACGTGCCGGCAGCAGGAACGCCGTGTTCATGACCCAGGCGGCTTGGGATGGACGGTGTCCCTCTGTAGGTGCAGGGCCGGGCACCGGGAGGGGTGAGTGTGTGTGGGATACAGGCCGCTGACTGTCTTCTGGGTTCTCACTCTATCTGGGGGCACGTGTGATCCACAGGATGAGCACCCCGTTTCTGAAGTGGGTTGAAGGCACATCCTCGCTGCCCACCTGCCAGGCCTCCTTCCTGGGGCTGCGCAGTGAATGTGGTCACCCCTGCTGGGGTCCTCCCGGGCCCCCTGCTCACCCCACTCCGTGAAAGGATTGTCTTCCATGGAGCTGGTCCCTGGTGCCAGAAAGTTTGGGGACGGCTGCTCTAGGACCATGGCTTCACGGACCCTCTTCTGTTTTTACTCAGGGTATCACAACAGCTTTCTATAAATCTTCCTTCTACTAGGTGGGTGCAAAATAATTGTGGTTTTAAGATTGTTGAAATCTGCTGTTTGATACTGGAACACGTTCTTAAGTAAACGTGGTTATGTTCTACATTGTTTTAATGTGCATTTCTTGCTTTATGTCTTTTTGCTAATTACTTCTTACTTGCTGTTTATTTTATGTTTATTTTAGACTATGGAAATGATGTTAGACAAAAAGCAAATCTGAACGATTTTCTCATTTGAGTTCACAATGGGTCATAAAGCAGCGGAGACAACTCGCAACATCAACAACGCATGTGGCCCAGGAACTGCTAATGAAGGTACAGTGCAGGGGTGGGTCAAGAAGTTTCGCAAAGGAGACTTGAAGATGAGGAGTGCAGTGTCCGGCCATCGGAAGTTAACAATGACCAACTGAGAGCCATCATCGAAGCTGATCCTCTCACAACTACATGAGAAGTTATCAAAGAACTCAACGTTGACCATGGTCATTCCACATTGGAAAGGTGATAAGTGATGCCTCGTGAGCTGACCGAAAATCAAAAAAATTGTCATTTCGAAATGTCGTCTTCTCTCATTGTAAGCAACAACAAACCATTTCTGGATCAGACTGTGATGTGCAAGAAAAAGTGGACTTTATACAACAACTGGGATGACCAGCTCAGTGGCTGGACCGAGAAGAAGCTCCAAAGCACTTCCCAAAGCCAAACTTGCACCAAAGAAAGGTTGTGGTCACTGTTTGGTGGTCTGCCGCCGGTCTGATCCACCGCAGCTTCCTGAATCCCAGTGAAACCAGGACATCTGAGCAGTGTGCTCAGCAAATCCATGAGATGCACCGAAACTGCAACACCTGCAGCCGGCATCCGCCAACAAAAAGGGCCCAAATCTTCTCCATGATGACACCTGACCACATGTCACACAACCAACGTTTCAAAAGTTGAACGAATTGAGCTACGAAGTTTTGCCTCATCTGCCACATTCACCTGACCTCTCGCCAACCGACTATCACTTCTTCAAGCATCTCGACAACTTTTTGCAGGGAAAACACTTCCACAACCAGCAGGATGCAGAGAATGCTTTCCAAGAGTTCATGTAATCCTGAAGCACAGATTTTTACACTACAGGAATAAACAAATTTATTTCTCATTGGCAAAACTGTGTTGATTGTGATGGTTCCTATTTTGATTAATGAAGGTGTGTTTGAGCCCAGTTATGATGATTTAAAATTCACGTCCGGAACCACAGTTACTGTTGCACCAACCTAATACAAGTACAGAGGCTGAGAAGGGATGAGTATCTTTGAACCCAGTAATTCTTTTTCCGCATTTCCTGAGGACCGAGTGCTTGGCGCCATGGGAGGTGCTCAGGAAAGCAGAGGCGTTTTAGTCCCCAGCCCTGAAGGCACTAACGATCTACAAGAACCATCTAGAAGTTGTGTGTGTGGCAGCATCGATCCTCATCACGTGTCATGGCCACAGAAAGCACCTGGTTCCCGCACTCACGGGCTTGTGACTTTCTCCAGCTGCTTGGTGTCCGAGTGCTGGAGTCATCGCCCGCAGCGCGGGGAGTGCCGGGCGCTCAGTCAGTGCTCACCACAACGTGCGCTGAGGACGGGCGGCCTCTGAGTGACTCTCCAGTCGCATGGAAGTCGGCAAGGGGACACCGTCAGTGTGCAGCGTCTTGGGGAAACCGCGTCAGCGTAATCCGGACAGCAAGGTGCTCCTATGGACCGGGCAGGTGGCAGGCGGGGCAAAAGGTGAAGCTGGAATGCAGATTGGCCCAGGTTGTGGAGCGTTTCGGGTTTGGACTCAGATGTTTGGACTCTGTGCGAGAGGAAGCTCCAGCACGACCCGGAGCATGGGGAGCCGCGGTGGCCTCTGCTTCTCGGCAGGGGGCTGCCTCCTGGGGCCTCGAGGAGGAGCTGGAGAGGCTGAGGCAGCGCTGCAAGTGGTGGGGAGGAGGGCATGGAGCACCCCAGGAGAGCCGCGACAGAGAGGTGCAGGCAGGGAAGGGGGCTGGAGGGTGGCCCTCTGCCCGTGGGTCTGTCGGAGGAAGGTGGAAGCCAGAAAGCAGCGGGTGGCTAGGAGCTCTGCTCTCTTTCTGCAGAGTGTGTGTGTGTGTGCACATGTGTGTGCACATGTTGGGGTTGGGGACAGGCCTTGTGACCTCGTGAGGCTGCCTTACTGTGCCCGGACGCTGGTGGGTGCCCGGCCCATGTTCACCAAATCGACGTAGCAGCCTCCGACAGAGCAGCGATGCATTTTCCCATCTGTGCGACCCACGGCTAGACACGCACCACACAGCGTCCCCACCGTGGACGGCATTTCCTCGACATCTCCTGGAAGCTCGGAGTTTCACTAATGCAGATGTTCTCCTGGTTATTTTTAACGAGGGAAGATTTGTTGGAAGCACAAAATTGAATTAAGCGACATTCAGAAATCCTCTTTCAAAGAGACGTTACACAATCAAGCTTAAAGACCAAACTTCTGAGGTTGGTGGATTTGTCCGTGGCACGAACAGGACGCAGGAGCCTAGTTCGCAGCAGTACACTTGTTAACGACCCCGTTCCTGGGTTCTGTCCCCACACTCTGGTGCCTGAGCGTCCCGTCCCAGCTCTGGCTCCCGCCTCTGCCCCTGCTGCAGGCCCTTCCGGCACCGCACCGACTGCCGCCCAGCCCAAGGCATCCCCGGCCTGGCTGGTTTTGCTCCCAAACACATCCCCGTCCCCTCCTGCCTCGCGCTCTGCTGTCCTCTCCTAACGCCCCTCCCGGCCCCCGGCTCCCCCCGTGTCCCTGACGCACATCCTCCCAGCGAGTGGCCACCTGTGCTGGCGCCGGGGAAGGTGATGCCCGTGCCTCACAAATGTTAAACTTTATGTTTTACCCTCGGTGATAGGTTATTAAATTGGTTCTGGTACTGAAATACTGATCAAAGGCAAAATATGAAGACAACATCAAGACCGAACAAGTTTGGGGGACAGTAGTCCAGCCATGACAGCAATCTCCCAAATTCGCCTCCATCTCACTGCAGTTCGTAGGCAACACCCAAAGTGACCCCCGTGCTCCAGAAATAAAGCTCAGGACAGAAAATTTACAAATGGATATTTCCAAATGGGTTTTTAATTCATTAAGAATTTAGACACCCGCATAGAAATGTGGTTTATTTGCAGACGCTTGCTTACAAATAACAGTCTGAGATTTCATTTTACCTTGTAATTCATAAATAAAACAGAGCAAATATAAAAATAAACCGTTCAATTGAAAAGGTAAGAATATTAAACATCAGGTCATTAAAGCATCTCTGTCTGTTATTGGAGCCATACCACCTAGTTAAGTTTCAATTTACATTTTAATATGTATTGAGTTCCCCACCTAAACACGACACAGATGCTCCTCGATTCATGACAGGGTCGCATCCCGATAAACCCGTCACACCTTAGAATGTCGTAAGCAAATATGCATTTAATACATCTGGCCTTCCGAACATCATAACTAGGCCTGGACAACCCCAAATGTTCTCAGAACAGTTACATTACTGCAGTTGGGCAAAGTCATCTCACACAAAGCCCCCTTTATAATAAAGTGTTAAACATCTCATGTAATTTCCTGAATACTGTGCTGAAGGTGAACAGCAGAGTGGTCATGCGGGGGCTGGAGTTCAGTTTCTGCCGGATGCAGCAGACCACTTCCACACCATGGTAAAGTCAGAAATTCTACGTCAAACCGTCCTCGGTCAGGGACTGTCTGTATGTAATTGTTGCGTTTACTTTTCATGAATCATGCTTTTCTCACATAACTAATTTAAAGTAAAATTAAAAAGTATGCCTCACATGTTCAATGGGACAGAATCAATATTTGGCTTTATATGTTATCAGTATTTTGAAGACCATATTAAATGAATTTTATAAATTTTAAGAATGTACCGAGGTAAAATAAAATCCTCTTTTACTTAAAAATAATCTGATTTTTCCATATACTGTACAAAAACAAACTGACTTTTAAAAGACCTGTGATGAAAAAGACAGATTGTCTGACAAATGGTGCTGGGAAAACCGGATTCCCACATGCAAAGCATGAAAGTGGCCCGTCCCCAACACCATGTACACAGATTAACTCCAACTGAACCCAGGACCTTGATGGAAAAGCTAAACTACAAACTCTTAGAAGAAAACATGGAGAACTCTTCATGACACTGGATTTGGCAACGATTTCTCAAATATGACACCAAAACATGGGCAACAAAAGAAAATAATAGATTGGGTTTGATTAAACTCAAAACCCTTTGTGCACCAAAGGACACCATGCAGAGAGTGAAAAGACAAACCCCAGAATGGGAGAAGATATTTGCAGATTGTACCCCGGGAAGGGATTCACGTCCAGAGCATGTGAGAAACTCCTACAACTCAGCAACTATAGGAAACCAAACAGCCCAGCTCAGAACGGACACAGGACTTGAACAGACATTGCTCTGAAGAAGCTGTGTCCATGGCCGATCCGCAGATGAAAAGATGCCGACATCACTAATTGTCAGGGAAATGCAATCGTTAGGGAAACGCGAATCAGAGCTTCCGTGAGACACCCCCTCACACTATCAGAACGGCTATTATTAAAAAGAACCCAGTGTTGGTGAGAATGTGAAAACACCGGAACCCCGTGCATTGTTGGAGGGAGTGTCAAAGGGCAGCGCCGTGGAGAACAGCGTGATGGTCCCTCGGAGTTATGTGCAGAATTGCCGTCCGGAAATCCCACTCCGGGGTATGCACACGAAAGAACTGAAGGCAGGGCTCGAGCAGACAGAAAGTAGATGGCGGGTGCCAGGGGCTGGAGATGGGGAGGGGACAGAGCTTCAGCTTTAAGACGAGAAGGTTCTGGAGACGGACCTGCCGACGGTCGTATAACAGGGCAAAGGTATTTAGTGCTGTCGAACTACACACTTAAAAATGGTTGAGAATATAGGATAAATTTTATGTTATGCACACTTTACCATGATATAAGAAAAAGGACAAAATAGAACAAAAAGGCTATGGGGCTTCTTGGGATCGTGCAATCCTGAGGAAAGGGCCTGAGGGCCCGCACACGTCACAGCAACCGCGTGGCATGAGCTGTGGGGCGGCAAACCCAGGAGAGGGATCGGGCCTCTGCCGCTGCCGCGTGGACCCCGTGGCGACCGCGGCTGGGGCCTGCACTGCGTGTCTGCTATTCCCTGTGCCTCCTCCCACCCCAGGCTGCTGCCGCCACGCGCAGAGCCCCCGCCAGCCAGCTCCGTCCCTCCGCTGGGGGCGTCTGCGGCCCCCACAGCTCACCCCGGGGACCCTGATGTGGCCCCAACTCCCGAGTCTGCACCTGGAGGTCCTACGGGCCCCCGAGGACCCCTGGAACCAGGAGTCAGCTCAACTGAGCAGAGTCAGCAGAGGCCCAGGACAAAACGGTTCCTGCACAGCCCTCACCTTCCTGGCCAGGCCCGCGTCAGCCCCCGTGCAAGGACCTCGGGGCAGGAGGCGCAGGGACGTCCCTGCTGAAAAGAGAGGAGCCCGCGGCTTTCTGAACGATGGCGTCCTGCCCCTGGACACTTTTCCGGCCTCCCTGTGGCCGCGGTCAGAGCCGACCGTGGGCTCTATTATGCGTGTCACATGGTGTCTTTTGGTTCGGTAGACAAAACAGCTTTAAAGTTCAAGGCTAATTCAAATTGGATTTTAGAAACACAAAGTCTTAAAACATTTGTACCAAACTGAGGGATTACACTCTTATCTTATCCACAGAAAGGCTTTTGGAGAGGGGGGAGGAAAGGCAGCTCAAGTTTTAAATTGGGTCCTCAGCACGGCTTGTCCTCCCTCCTCTGGGCGCCGCCTGTTATTCAAAAGGTAAAATGCCTCAGACTGTTGAGAAAAGGATTTGCATAAATTGCTTTCACCTGCTTCTTACGTGAGGTTAATGAAACTGGAACAGAAAAGAAGGATCCCCAGCCCAGACCAGAACCTCGCAGCCCCCAGGACAAACTCCCCGAGCCCCACCGGCCCCCTCGGCCCCGGGCTGGGAGATCACCCCAGAGTGCGGGGTGGTGACTCCTTCATCACTGCTCTTCCCACGAACCGCCCACGCAGGCGAGCAAATAACCCGGCAGCCGCCGCCAGAGCTCGCGCCTGGGCTCTGTCCTCACACAGGCGGCCGTGTGGAGCTCAGTGCCCGAGTACAGACCGCGGAACCCGCGTGTGGGTCCAGGTGGTGACACGGGAAACGCAAACAAAGGGGAGGACAGAAAAGGCGGAAATGTGGATAATTACTCTGGCACACACATCTTTTTTGTTCAGAAGGTTCATTAAATACAATATGGAGTCTTTTATTCTATAAACCCGCCCTTCTTTGAGTCTTCATCTATTTAAAACACGAAGAAATGTAAAGCACAACCCCCCCCGCCAGGTTTGTTTCGGGAGCATGCAGGCCTCCCCACCCCCCACTCTGTGCCGTTCTGAGAGCACCGCCTGGGATCTGCCCGCCCGGGGGAGTCCCGGGGGCTGGACACCCGCCCGGACCCCCACTCGGCTCCCCGAGCACCCCGCTCTCGCTGCCCTGGCGCAGCAGGGGACTCCCGGAGACCCCTCTTTGGAGAAGGGTTTCCTCTAGGGCGGGCAGGTGCCATGTGGGCCCGAGGGGTGCAGTGGTCGGCCCTGGCGGCCAAATGTCACCCAACAACTGTGCAGTCTGCAAGAGGAGCTCCACGCACCTGAGACCTGCAAAGGGTCGCCCTGCGTCGGGGGCTTGGAGGGTCACCAGGGTGAGGACTCCACGAGCCCAAACACCAGAGGGAGAGGGCGCTGCAGGAGGGTGTGGGCAAGAGGTCTCGTCCCCAGGCGGGTGACGGTGGCCACATCTGGAAGGACCACCCTCCAGCCAGGTGCCGGGTAGAGGATGGGGAGTGCCCGAGGGACTGTGATCTTAGCCCTGCGTGTCCACTAGACTGGGCCTCAGGGTGCGCAGACCAGACTTCATCCTGGGTGCATCCGTGAGGGTGTTTTGGGTGAAATTCCCATTTGAATCTGATTAGGGCCTGACAGAATTCACTCTCTCGCCTCTGCCTTTGCTAGGGCCCCTCACATTACCTTCTAGCTCGGGACTAGGCCTACACCATCGGCCCCCTGGGCTCAGTTGGAACCACTGACTCGCTTGGGTCTCGGGCGGCAGAGGCGGGGGAGGGGCCTTGGCTTCCTGCACAGTGAATCTGCCCCCCACCCTGCCCCTTCCTAGTTCCCTGAAGAGCCCTGGCTGACACAGAGGTGCAGAGGCCACTGTCATTGTGGAGCAAGAGCGGACAGTGGGGCCGCGAGGTGGTGGAGAGGGGAGTGGGCGCCTGAAGCGGTGGGAGTGTGGGCTTCTGTGTGCGCCCGGCCTGGGGGGAGCCCAGCTCTGGGTGTCACGGGAGGGTGGAGCTGGGCCGGGGCACCAGGTAGTGGCCTTGGGGCCTTGCAGGCATGAGACAGGCAGGCTCTCTCCTCCTCCAGTCTGGGGGAAAATAGGGAGTGTGGTTTGGAGAAGACGGTGCCACGTGCCCCTCTCCTGAGGGTCCTGGGAAGCTGCAAGGCCCGTCATCCTCGAGAGCAGCTTTATTGGAAAATTTAGGGAAGACTATTTTTGCATCATAGCAAGAACAACCCTACCATGCATGGAGTGCCAAATTCACATAAGATTTGAACGGGAGCACAGAGCTCGGCAAGTCTGGGCCCCAGGTCTGGCCTCAGGACGCTCCCCTCGGACCTCCCGAGGCTGGTCCCTGCCACAGGGCACCGCTGAGAGTTAAGGTTGGGCCCTTCCTCCTTTCAGCCAAAATTCCATTACGAGGTTATAAAAATTCAACTCCGTTTAGAATGTTGTCAGGTCCCTTCATGGTAAGGGATGAGACCATGAGGAACTGAGCAACGAACGGGTGACTGGGGCAGTGACGGGGGCTCCTGAGAGCAGTGAGTGCCCCGGCGCCCTGGACCCCAGCTCCCGTCCCACCCAGCAGCCTTCAGCTTGCACGCCGAGGAGCACCGCAAAGCTGCCATCGCGAGGGGGCACGCGCCGTCCGGGCCAGGCACTGGTCCCTGCTGGTGGTCTCCCCTCATTCCCCTCAGGGCTTGCCAACATCTTTCGGCTTCCCCCAGACTCCCCGAATTCCAGCCCCCTCTCTGTAGCAGGTGACAGTGGAGACGCCACCTCCCCAGTCTGGGTCGGGGCCTGGCGCCCCTCGGTGTTCCCAGGCGTTGCTCTGCCCGCTCCTTCTTCGCGATGTGCCGACAGGCTGGGTTATGAGAAAACAGAGCAAGACGCACACTCAGAGCTCAGCAGCTGATCACTCCCACCTCTCCGCCGTCACAGAACGGCTGTCGCAGGCAGAAAACCAAGGTCACTGAGAGAGACTGCAGCAAGATGTCGGGGTGTGTGCGACTTCTTACGGGAGTTTCTGAAAATGACCCTTGCCCTGACGCCCCTGCCTTTCTGACAATATTCCATTTCGGGCAGGACGGGTCTCCTGCCTGTCGGGCTCAGACGTGGACCTCACATTCAGAGGGTCCCATATGTTTGCCACGTTGCTCAAACCCACCGTCCCCCCGGTTTTGTCTACTTATTGTTCGGTTTCTGGGGGAGCTGGGCCCCAGTCTCGCTCTAGCTGTGGACGCCACTTCCTGTGTTCCTGGGGGTCCCGCTGCAGCACCGCAGGCCGTGCCCCTGCCCCTCGGAGGGAGCAGGTCGCGTTCAAGTCCCGCCTTTCCCTGGGGAATTGGGCCTGGGATGCTTTTTAAATCCATTTGTTTATGCCATTTATGCGTCACGTGTCTTACATGTCATGTGTCACACTGCGGTACGTCGGGGCAGCTTTCATTGTCCTCTTCTTGGGGTAATACCACGACTCCCTCATCGGCCTTGTCTCCAGCCCTCCCCGTTCCAAGACGTTTTCCAAGTGGTCTCCCCAAGACTGCAAGTCCGTCCGCGTCACTTCCTGAACTGAAGCCTCTCGGTGGACATGTCCGTGCTCCGGACCCGATTCTGCCGGGGCTGGTCCAGCT
This sequence comes from Avahi laniger, assembly GCA_963575035.1. NCBI lineage: Eukaryota > Metazoa > Chordata > Mammalia > Primates > Indriidae > Avahi > Avahi laniger. Next base: position 15,965 of record CAUYSK010071180.1, read on the forward strand.
GTGTCTGTTGCCATCTTGTCTCCGTGGCCCCCACAAACTGCACCTGCCCACGCAGACCTGTGTCCCCTGCTCCCCCCGTGGGGCGTGGTAACTGGCGACGTCCCCGCTGCACCCCACCCGCCTGGAGAGTTCTTGCCGCCCTGTCCGGTTGTCCAGTCGCTTCTCGGTGAGCCGGACCCTGCTGCCCACACACGGCCCTCTGCCAAGGGCACCCTGAGCTGCCAGGAAGGTGACTGAGGCCCTTCCCACCTCTCTGCCACCAGGTAGAAAGCTCTGTCACGGCATGGCCACGTCGCAGCACGATTGCTTGTGTACAACGCGCGCCTCCGTCCAGCGACTAGAACAGAATCCCACACGCTGCAGACGCTCAGTAACGATTTGTTCAAAGAACGAGCAAACGAATTAACGAGCTCTCCTTGGGGACGGGGACTCACCTCTGGGTCTAGAGGGCCTGGCTCAGCGATGGGCTGACGGCGAGCGCTCCGTGAACGTCTGCTCCAGGAAAACACAAGTTTTTAAAGCAAGATTTACACACGACTTCAGTGACAGCTGTGCTTTAATAGGGAGGCATGTGTTTACGGTAAATTTCAGCTCTTTGGGTTTGTAATAGGAAAGGGAACGCAGAGAAACGATTTCAACGTCCTCCAGCCCCAGAGACGTGCAAATATTTTAACGGCATCCCAAGGACTAAGTGGTGATTCAGCCAAGACTCCCTGAACAGACAGTTCTCTATTTCCGCTCCCATCCTAACACCACAAGGCTGTACTTACATCTGCAATAAAGCCATCGTCATTTGGCTTCGAAATGGTAGCACGAAACTGTTACGATAACCTAGAGCCCTGGGGCCTGGAGGTCACAGGCCCAACCCCACCTGCGTCAAGAAGAACCTGGGACCAATGGTGCAGCCAGAGGCGAACCCAGCCAGGACCAGCCGTCGGCCCTGCCAGCTGTCACCGCACTGACGTTGCGTTGGAGCCGGTGTCGCCGTGCAGAAAACGCACACGTCAGAGGTTATTAAATAGCAGCCACTTACTGTGTCTAAGAAAGCTCGTTTCCACAGTAAGCTAAGCTCTGCTGCCGCCGTGCAGCGGGCCCCCGGAGAGGGTTGGCTTGGTGGCCTTTGGGCACAGCCTGTCTACAGCCGAGGCCCTCTGGTCCCGAGGGCCCGTCGGACGGCTGTTGGTGCCACAGGCAGCGTTACCTGACCGTGGTAGACACAGTCCTGACGTCCACACACGTGGAAACTGCCCCTGACGACACTGTGCTCAGCACCCCACGCACAGCTGCACGGGCGGCTTGACCCGCAGACGGGTCAACATCCCCGACTGAATTTGGTTGGCAAATCCATCAAATTTGTTATTGTTGGACTAAACTGATGAGTGGATTTGGTAAAAGGACCCAAGTGACCGAGCCTGTGGACACGGCGGGTGTGGCCTTCCTGACTGTTGGGTCCCCAGCACCAGACAGTGGCTGCAGCAGCTGGGGTGGACGTGGTTTTCCCGGCAGCCCGCATCTCACCTGGGCTCACGTCCTAGCGGGCGCAGGGCCCAGGGAGTGTGGAGGTGGGTGAGGTGGCTTTGAATCCACGCCTCAGAAACGAGTAAGTTGTTCAAAACAAAGTGGGTTTTGTAAAAAAAGCAGCTGGGGTTGAAATAGATGGAAGTCTCTTTGAAATATTTTAAAAACATATGGAGGGGTCAAACTATACCAAAACACCTTAAACTGTAGAACATGTTTAACGCCCTGGCTGGACTCCAAACTCCATGGCGCTGGCACCTCTCCCTGTGCCAGTCTCGCACTGTTTCCAGGACAGAGGAGCAGGAGTTGGGGATGCCGGGACCCCTGTCCACGTGCCGAGGGCCTTCGCGGGGAGGGGGCATCATAGCAACAGCCGTGGGTCTGAATCCACAGCAGTGCCGGCATGGTCAGCACACACGTTCGCAGGGGCAGCACATGTGTCTTCACGGTTAGCACACACATCCATACAGCCAGCACACGCGTCCTCACACGGGTCAGCCTGTGTCCAGGGAAAGCTGCTCTGAGTGTCTCCGGGACCTTCCAAGCCGAAGGTCTCACTTTCCAAAGAGAGAGTGAGAGGGTCCCATTGGTGGCCCCGTCCCTAAATACTGGATCTGGAATCCCACAGGGGAGTGGGGCACTGTGGGGACACGGCGTGTCCTGTTCTGTCTGGGACAGGCCCGGCACTGGGGCCCCAGAGTATCAGTGGCCAAGAGTGTCTCTGCCAGGGGACACGCCACACCACGCTAGCTGCGTTGCGAGGACGGCGGTCCTTAGCTAGAAGGCCTGTGCTGCAGTGTAAACCTGGGCAGGGTCCAGGGCTGAACTCTGGCCCTGGAGTTGCAGAGGGTGCCATGGACTGAACTGTGTCCCCCAAGATGCATCCGTTGAAGCCCTAACCCCCAATTTGGCTGCATTTGGAAAAAGGCCTTTATAGAAGAGGTCATTAAGGTTAAATGAGGTCACGTGGAGGGGACGACCACGTGAAGGCACAGGAAGAGACACTGTCCCCAAGCCACAGAGAGAGGCCCCGGGGAGCCAGTCCTGTGACACCTTGACCCGGGACTCCTAGGACTGAGGGGTGTGTGTCTCCTGTCTGGCGCCCTGTCTGGGTGTCTGTCTCTGCAGGCCGAGCTCAGCCACACGGAGGGCGGTTTGGGGAAGACAGTGTCTGTCTCTGCGTGGAGGAAGCGTGGCCCCCGAGGCCTGTGGTTTCCGTGTTTTATGCACAGTGTGCTGCGCCCTGCACCTTGCGTGCAGCTCCCTCCATCTTGGAAGACAAAAATAAGAAAAAATAAGAACCGGCGCCAGACTGGACACATACTGGCTTTGGATCCAAGGGGTAACAGCTCCCTCTGCACGTGAAAAGCCCCTCTCTGTCCTGGTGAGATGGGAAATGACATTTCTAAAGGGTAGAATAAATTTGCTGCCGCACAGGTTGCCCTTTGCAGAGGCTTCGAGAGCCTCCCGGGGCACGGCAGCTCCTCGGGAAGACAGAGCCCTGGCGAGAAGTCACACCAGCATGTGGATAAACACCAGTGAACTAAGTCCCTGGCTCCAGCTGTATTTATCTCACACGTTCATTAAAAAAGTTAATTTGACGAGTACTTCACAGAGCCTTAGCACACACTGGAAGTTGCTCACTGATTTTATCTTTGCACATTTTCCCTGCGCTGGATGGCCTGGCGAGATCCTCCCCTGCGGAAAGGCTGAGAGACCCTGGATCATGGCCCAGTGTGGACGTGGCCCCAGCGTGGACGTGGTGCTCAGTGTGGATGTGGCCCCAGTGTGGATGGGGCCCCCAGTGTGGACGTGGCCCCCAGCGTGGACGTGGTGCCCAGTGTGGATGTGGCCCCCAGTGTGGACGTGGTGCCCAGGGTGGACATGGTGCCCAGTGTGGACGTGGGCCCCAGTGTGGATGGGGCCCCCAGCATGAACGTGGCCCCCAATGTGGACGTGGCCCCCAGTGTGGACGTGGTGCCCAGTGTGGACGTGGCCCCCAGTGTGGACGTGGTGCCCAGTGTGGATGTGGCCCCAGTGTGGACGTGGCCCCCAGCGTGGACGTGGCTCCCAGCGTGGACGTGGTGCCCAGTGTGGACATGGGCCCCAGTGTGGACGGGGCCCCCAGCGTGGACGTGGTCCCCAATGTGGATGTGGTGCCCAGTATGGATGTGGCACTGAGCGGTGCTTCTCTGCGTGAACAGCCTGTTCTGGGAGCCCGGGCTCCTCAGACTTCAGGTGTCCTTGGACTTCGGGTGTCCTTACACACTTGTTCTAAGTGAGCTGCACACCTGGGAGCTCCTGGCCCGGGCAGCTCTCATTTCCAGGGGAAATGTGCCCAGGTGAGTGCTCCAAGGAGGGCTGACCCTCCAGGGTTAGACTGTTAGGCAAATGCCACAAACAAGTGACAAGGTTTTCTGGTGCTCCTTCCTTGGGGACCGGGTGTTGTCATTCTTCCTCAGTCCTGAGTCGATGCTCGGGGGCATTCACCTACAGAAAGGGCTCTGTTTCCTCCAGACGGTCGGGTACGGCAGGGATGGGATCGGGAGCCGTGGTCTTTGGGTGCACTTAGAGCGTTGCTGTGTCGTGGCTGGGGACGTGTCACAGGCCCCAGGGCGGACACATCCCAAGTCCCACCGGCCTGCTCAGAACGTGTGGACGGAACCTGATTGTGGGCGGAGGACCCTGTGTTAATCCACAAGCGCCAACACCGACCAGGCGTCTGTGGGCAGGAAAGGCTCGGGGGCTTTTTGCAGCCTGCAGGCCTCTCCCGCGGCAGCGCCACACCCCACAGAGCCGCACTGTTCTCGTGGTGGCCGTCATTTTAAATTATATTTTGCCATGAAAGCTTTCACTTGCAAACAATATCAAGCCCTCTTGGTATTAATGTTATATTTCTTTTTAAAAATTCTGTTAGAATAAGGGTCTCAGAGCCAGCTGTGCACGGCAGCTACTCAGACGGCGTTTCAGGCACTTTGGGCAGCGGACGTTTCAACACGCGTGCGTTTAAATTCTACATCTCCCCTAAAAGGGACAGAGTTGGATGTTGCCAGGATGTTCACCAGCACAACAGCCAAGGGAGGAGGGCAGATTCCAGGTGAGAGAAGATTCCTGTGGACACACCTGGGTTCTGTGACGTTTCCAGAGTCTCCAGAGACCAGAACACAGGGCGACAGACCGAGCGGCGGGAGGAGCACGGCTCCCAGTGTGGCCTCTGGTGGCTCCTGGCGTGGCAGGCGCCGGGTCACTCGTCAGCAGGCAGAGGAGACGCTCAGGACACAGCCCACACTGTTTATTTTAAACAAGGTAATTTGACCTTTGACCTTGGAGGCATCAAAGTCATTACCATGTGACATCACAGGAAAAACCAGAGCTCTGTGCCGTTTCCAGACGCGTGTTCTTTGGTCCCGTACACACTATTTTTAGTTAACGACGGGGCGGGGGATATCCTTCAGACATTCACGGTCAGAACGGGGCCATTCAACATGCCGCGCACGCCCCGTGGAGGGAGGGGGCAGGACCGCAGCCTGGGTGGGGGGAACCCGAATGACTGGGTTTCGGACTTGATTGCGTATTAGGGGGTCTTTCACAGGCTCCTCCAGTTTGGGGGGGTATCTTCATTCCAAGGAGCTTTGGGAAATTTCCACGGAAGTTTCCATTTCTTGTCCCCACGTCCTGGTGAGGTCGGGAGACTGACTTTGGGAACCGCAGCCCAGGGAGGGAGGGACGCCCCGGGGCGCACAGCTAATCCCCATTCTGCAGGTTAAAGCCAACCCAGGGCTCTCGGCCTCGCCTGACATTCCCTCCTCTGGATGGCCCAAGAGCAGTAGCCGGACCCACACGTGAAGTCGGCTGGGCGGCCCCGGGGAAGTGGAAAGGATGTGCCCTCCATGCCCGCCCCCCCCACTGCCTCCTCCGCCTGGCACCTGCTTCCAGGTCTTGCAGCCTTTGGAGACGGGCCTGCCTCGACCCCCTCACACTGCGAGCGCCACCCCCAGGAGAGCCTGCGTTCTGCTCTTATTCTTTCCCGGGGAAGGCAAAGTTGGCCTGGGAAAAGCTTTAAAGTACCAGCAAGAAGCTGAGGGTGACATTTTGGAGTGTTGTGGCAATAGCCTGGCTGGGTTCTGGCAGCCGCCGTGCAGGCAAAGTGCAGCTTTGCCTCAGCCTGGCCCCGAGAGCCGGGCACGGGAGCGCCCAGGGTCTTCCTGCCCAGGTGCCGACCTGGCGAGGCTGTGCTGAGTCCAACACCCCGTTACTGAGGATGCTAATTTCCATGACCACACAAACAGATCGTCCCTAGCGTCACCATATTGGCTTTTTTTTAGGACAACGGAAGATGATGTGCCTTAGGAACCAAAGCAGAGGGCCCCTCGCACGGTAGGGACACCGGGATCTGAGGTCCCCGTTTGCCGCGCCAGCTCTCTGCACTCAAGTCCCGCCGGGCGCTCGCCCAGGGGCTCCCAGCGAGAGGAAACAGCTTCGCTCTGACATCTCCCCCTTCCCGGAACGGGGAGCCGGCGAGATCCGGGGCTGTGGACGTGCACGTTTAGTACAGCTGGAAATTTTTGTTGCGGACTTTTTACATCTACTTTCAGCTCACAGGACCCCTTGCTCCGTAAGTTTTCCGTCACTTTAACTGTGTGCGACACAGATACAGGCTGCTGGTTTTCTAAAGGGTGAGCTGCCTTAATTCCTTTCCCTGGAAGTAGAGAGTTACAATGCATATACTTTTCAATTTAACACTCCCTCTGGGACATCAGGTTCTTGTAAGATGGGGCACAAACATAAATCTCCTGGGGCCTTGATTAGCGACTCCGCCACCAGAAGTGGCGGACTCTCTCCGCCAGAGAGTCATTATGGTTAAACCCTTGAGCCACGCTCCAGAAAGCGCCTCTCTCTGTCCATGCCGGGCAGCGCTTTGCTTCACGGTGGGTGTGGCTCCGTGGCACCACAGCCGGAGCCCGGGGTGGGCTGGCAGAGCTGGGCAAGCCAGGAGCGGCCCGACTGGCACGTGGGCTGTGTTTGCTGAGAGGCTGCTCTGAGGGACACTTCCCCTTTGAACCCCGCTCGGCTGACGAGGGTTGGAGGTCCCCACTCGGCTGCCTGCTCTGTCCCCCTCTTCGCGGCAAACCTGGAGTAACGTCTGCGCCACTGGCCTGCGGGACCCCGGGACCCCAGGATGAGGGTCGGATGGATTCGCAAACAGGCAGGATTTTTAGGCTGTAGTTAGCGTCCCTCCTGCGTCTTCTGAAAGTTCTCCTGAGCGTGACCGCAGGGCCACAAGGTTATCTGGAACCTGGGTGTCATCCTGTTCCCTCTGCACCGGAGGTTAAAGCACGAGATCAAGTGAACTTGCCATTTCAGACGCTACTCCAGGGTGCACTGGAGCCGGGACGATGACGCACGCGTCTCGTGGGAGCTAAGGGTAAATCCCCGCTGGCGTCCACCGCTGGGGCATGGCCGTTCCGTGGTCCCTGAGGCAGGCTCCCATCCTCGGGGCTGACAAGGACGAGCTGTGGTCTCAGCCCCGCCCCTCGACTTGATTTTCCCGATCAGTGACGAGCGTGGCTCTCAGCAAAACCACAGGGTGTCCCACAGCCGCCCCTGCCCACACCCAGCCAGGGCTGAGGGTCGAGGGGAGAGGTTGCCATGACCTGCTGCCGGCTGGCGCCTGCTCATGGTCTTCCACCGCGACCTCCACTTGTCTAGAATGTTCCTTCCACCAAAACCACCTTAAGGGTCGTTCCACCCTCCCTGGACATTTGATCTTTTGAGCAGGACCAGCAAGAACCTCCCCCTACCCTGCTTCCAGCCACGGCCCAACAGGACGAAAAGGCAGAGGGCAGGCCGGCCTTGCTGGTGTCCTCAGCTGGGAGGGAGGAGGGACCCCTGCTCTCTGTGGTCTCGGGGAGAGGATGTTGCAGACGCCGGGGCCTCTGGCGGGTCTGGGCTGCCGCAGCACCCCCAGGTCTGCCCTGAGGGAACCGTCTCCGTCTTTCCCCTCTCAGATGGGCCGGGAGGGCACAGTCTGTGTCTGGCTCACGTCTGTATACTCCGTCAGACTGTGGAAGTCGCGTCAACAACCCAACAAATGGTCGCGCACAACCAGGTTTGGCACGGCCCAGCCATGACCAGCGCTCTGCGTGTGTGTTCCGGCATTGTGTTGGCGAATATTTAAATAATTAAGGCATTTCCTCTCTGGACATGTTTCTCCCAGAGGGTTGACTGCACTCAGTGCTGTTAAGTAAACCTCGTCTGTCTCTACAACGGGTTTGAGCATTCATGGATCTGAGCCATCACGACGGTCACGGTGGTTCTCGCGTGTGTCAACTAGAACGGTCGACAGAGGTCACCAGCCACGTGACTGTACTCCCGCGGCACAGCCTCTAGAGGTATGCTAAAGGGAGCAGGAAGTGAATTTGGTTACTCAGGTGCAGTGAGGACGCAGATATTCTGTGTGGACTGCAAGGGCGTGCGCTCGGCTAGCGGTTTCAGGGTTGCGGTGAGACTCCGAGATGAGCGACCTCTGTTTCTTTTCTACGAGAGGCGGCTCTCGGTTTGCTGTTGCCAGGGCAGCTGATCAGGACGGAGGACAGGGCCGCGTGCGGAGGCTGGCGACACCTGCATAGCTGTGCACACCGCGAGGGGGAGGCCCGGCTCACCTGGGGTCAGAGGTGAGGGACAGCAGGCGCCGCCCCGCGCCCATCTCGCGGCTGCGTCCTGTGTCTGTGTCTGGGTTCCACGCTCCCCAAATAACCCGCCAAATGCCCTCTTGGTGGTTACTGGCTAGCTTGACAGATGTGCACGATCTAACTGAGATGATACCCTCTTGGGATGTAGTTTCTTTTTATTAACGCCTTTTCTTGTAATTCCAAGTACTGGTATTGAATACTCAGGTAGCCGAGGAAAAGGACTGCCTCCTACTCCATCAACCTTAGCAAGGCTTCCGTGCATGCTAACGTCGGTCACTCTGACCGAATGCACCATGCTCGGCTGCGACTGCATTATCTGTGAAGGAACCTTCTCATGAACTGACCGCCCACGAGCCGGGCAGCTCCGGCCAGCTAACCCTTGATGCAGAGTGCCAGAGACTCCCAGGCTGGGAAATCTCTGGGCCAGCAGGGCGGGTTGGGGTAGAGACTGCGTCAGAGCCAGCCGTCAGCAGTGGTAGGAGATTTGGAGCTACTGGCAAGTAGGCCTGGATATCACCTGCCTTTAAATCGAGGTTTGGTAATAACATCAGACCTTCCCTGGACCCCCTAACAAAAGCGTGTCACTGGGCCGGGAGTGCTGCCCGATTATGCTGGGACCCGCTTGCAATGGCATCCCCGCAGCCGGTGCTGCGGAAAGCGTGGGCCACACGTGCAGCCCCCGGAGCACCAGGCCTCCCCTCCCACGGCGACGCTGCTGTGGGGCAGCGCCTGCTCCCGTTGTCCTCGTCCAGCCTCTCTGCTGACCGGACAGGATCCGTCGCCGGCTGAGCCAAGTCCTCCCTGGTCCACTGCGTCGGGTTCCTTGCGAGGACATTACAGAGCTGCCGGTTTGTCCCCCACACCCACGGGAGCCACCCGCCCTGCTCTCCCCTGTTGTGTCCCGTCAGTGACCGCGCCGGGCACTTGCTGCTGGTGACGCTGCCTGGACAAGGCGTGGAAGAGCTAATATCTGACACTGTTGGGGTCACTATGTTTTCCATTTTACGTGAAGTACCTCACTCAGCAAGCGCATGTGGAACAGCTGCCGCGTGCCAGGCGAGAGGGGCACAAAGAGCTTGTGGAAGATCAAAGCATGAACCGGTGAATTCGCCCGGGACAGGCACGCGGCGTGTGCACCGAGGCCGTTCTGGAAGAACGTCTGCTCTAGACAGAGGGACGCAGCAGTGTCCTGGACACTGAATCAGACTCCAGGTCTCTGACATCAAACAAATGGAAGCTGCTGGAATGTCCACCTAAACCCAGCAGGGACTGGGGCCTGCTCTAGCGCCTGTTTGTGGTTGGCAGAGCCCCGATCTCACCCTCCGACGCTCTATCACGCGCAGTCTGAGACGGCAAAAGGGAATTTGCTCTGGGAAGAATAAACAGCTCTTTTGTGAACATAACCAGAATTCCATTTTAATATTAAAGAATTAAAACTAATTCTTTATTTAAAACATACATAGAGTTATAATACAGTAAACGGCTATAGCCTTAATTTAAGATATGAGATTGGGTCTGTGTTTGACTTTTAGGTGATAAAGCCTGCTCCTCCACATTGGATGGGAGCACTTCAGTGCCCGGAATGTGCAGGTAGGAGGGGAGATGAGAAAATGCTCACGAGGACAGGTGCATCCCAGTTTGTGCCCAGTCAGGCTGAGGGTGAGCAAAGCCATCTCCGCCGCCCTGTCAGTCAGGCGGCCCCGGCGACGGGGAACTAAACACAGTGGGCCGGAAGACTTCTCACCACTGATGGTGGTTCAGGACCACTCGAGCCCCGGCGTTCGAGTCAGCCCCTGCCTGGGTCCCCAGCATTTCTGAGGGTCTGTGGGGGGCTCTGGGGGAGCTGCCCTCTCACCACCTCTCGTCTCCCCCTTCCCCCACCCCAGACAAAATGTGGGGCCCCATTTAGCCACACCTTCCTCGCCAGGACGCCAAGTGCATCGAGAGGTGCTTCTGGGGGCATGGGGTGGAGCCGGACGCTCACCCTGTGCTGGAGGGGAGAAAGCTGAGATTTAGAGACCAACACAGCACCGTCACTTAGCCCAAGCATCTCGCAGGGGAAGAAATGAGCACGGACAGACTTGGGGCTCATACGGGCCGTGGTGGCTGTCGTGGGCAGACCCCAGGGCTCCTGGGCCAGACTCTCCCACTCATGAGCCACCCACGCTGTCACCTGTCACCGTCAATCCAGTCATGTGCTGGGTGAGGACTCTTCCCACCGAATCTTCTACCCTCTTCAGTCTGAACATCTCCTCTCCACACAGTGCAGAGTGAGAACTGCTGGCGCCGGGGCGTGGTCCGAGGGAGCAACCTGCAGACCTGGCTGCACTGCTGGCCTCCCTGAGCTGCCTCATTGCACCTCCCGCTTCCTGCTCCTTCTCACCCCATCTCAGCCCTTAGAACACACAGGCTAGTGTGCAGGGGAGGGGCAGTGCTCACACCTGAGGTTAGAGGTGGGGGCCTCTGTGTTCCTCTCGCCATGAGCACACTGGATGATTAAGAAATACGTGTGCACAGAGGAGCAGGGCTCTGGAGGGCATGATGTGGTACAGCACCAGCCCCCCCAGCAATGGTGGCTCCAGCCGATTTCTAGTGACAAGGTACATCTCAGCAAATACTTTAGGACCCACATGTGCAGACTGATGTTGCCACTCCAAAGCTTTTCCTTCGATCCCAAGATGGACTCAGCACGGATACTAGAAACATCATGATTTCCACAGATTCACAGTCCTCATGGGCTCCGTGCATGGAGAACGTCGACCATTCCTACAGATCCACGGTCCTCACGGGCTCCGGGCATGGAGAACGTCGACCATTCCCACAGATCCACGGTCCTCACGGGCTCCGGGCATGGAGAACGTCGACCATTCCCACAGATCCACGGTCCTCACAGGGCTCCTACAGATCTACGGTCCTCATAGTGCTCCGTGCATGGAGAACGCTGACCATCCCTACAGATCCACGGTCCTCACCGGGCTCCGTGCATGGAGAATGTTGACCATTTCTACAGATCCACAGTCCTCACAGGGCTCCGTGCATGGAGAATGTTGACCATTCCTACACACCTTGTCCTTGCTGAGGACAAGTGAGGACCCTCCCTGTCACCTTTCCTTACTTGGACAATACCAACAAGGGTTATGCAGAAGAAGATGGGGCATCTCCCACATGGAACCTTCCTAGAGACACGTGAGTGTCCATAGGGTGCCCTTTCTGTCACTGTCGTCTCCCATCTACGCTGTGGAGGATGGAGGGGCTCCCACTCCTGGTGTGCTGGTGTTCAGGAGGAAGGCCTCTCTGCTGTGGCCGTCTGTTCAGAGGAGAGTGTGGGGCAGTGTGGATGGTCAGAGGGGCACGTGAGCCAGCCACGTTTGAGCTGTGTGGCTTGTCGTCAGTTTCTGATAACTGCTGAGGTTCCTCTGCTCTGTAAGCTGACCCAGGTGACACTGGGCCAGAATGTGCCAGAGCAGTAGCTATTATTCCCAATGTGTATATTTCAGGGGTTGCCCTTATTTATTTTTTATAACGTTGTCTGATTAGAGAAAGCTTAATATGGAGAAAAAAGTATGAGTTTAGGAAACAACTAGACCATAATTGCTTTGGTTACTTTTTCTTGTTTGGCTTTGGCCATCTAATCTCTGGGTCTCAGCTCCCCCCACCAGGAGGTGGCTGGCAGGGCCCAGTGGCAGAGGTTCCGATCATAGGATGGGAGCCCCCCAGGCCACTCTGAGCTCCTGCGTGGGCCGTGGGAACTGCTCCTGCCTCCAAGGGAAGCTACTTCCTCCCACTGTCAAGAGTAGCACCTGAGCTAAGAGGTAGGTAGGTAACTCAGAGCCCGTTACAGGTGATGCTGCCTGAGACCACAGAATGCTCGGTTTCCACGGGCCCTGGGGGCTTCCATAGGGCAGCCCTCGGCCTGCAATGGGGGCAGAGGAGGCGTTAGCAGGGGTCCTGGACCCTCGACCTCTCCTCTCCCTGCAGCACGTTTCCTTTTATCTGGTAGTTACTAGAATGTCTCTTATTTCTTTTGAAAAGAAGTTTTGGCAGCTAAAGATAAGTTTAACATGCCGCATGCCTCTGTCTCTTAGCGTCTCCACCCCTGCTCTGGGGTGGAGGACCCGTCACGCTGTTTAGGGAAACGCTTAGCTGTTCCGTGGTGCTGGGACACAGCTGCTGTGGAAGCAGCTGGAAGGAAGGTATCTGAAGCCTCTCTGAGGTGGTTTGGTCAAACAGAATTCCACGCACGAGATGCTGCTGCCCACAGCACAGGACGCAGCTGCCATCTGGGGCGAGGTCAGCTAGGGGGCCCTCCACGTCCTGGACGGGGTGAGGGCCACATTGGCAATGGGATCTTCCAGCCACATCTCATGTCTGCACAGAAAGGCCCGCTCCGCCATGGCTCTAAGGGCACTGCTCACCAATAGGCCTCCTGCCTCCTCTGGACAGAGCCTTCCAGATGCTGCCGGCTCTGAGCCGGGTGCTTTTCTGACGACGAGGGGCTGGAGCGGAAGGCTCCCAAAGGCCCATCCACGGGCTTCATGCGCAGCAGCAGCACCAAAGGACGGGTTTCTTTCTCGGGCACAAATTGCAGACGGAGACGTCCTGACACGCAGGGGAGGCCCGGGGACGGGGAGCACCCACGTGAAGAGGCGGCTGCATTCCAGCCTGTGTATGCCGGCAAGGTGAGGACGGGTCAGAGCGGGAGGACGGCCAAGGGAGAAGAGCCCGTGGTGACGCCCCAACTGTGGCAGCGAGTTTGGTTTTGAATGAGAGCAGTGAGCATTTAAATTAAATGTCAGATGCAATTTAGCATCGCGGCGTCAGGAGTCTGAGCGCGTGCACAGAAACCCGACAGTTCCCTGGAGTAGTTAATTGCCGCGGGCCCCCAGCGCCCTCTGGAAAGATCTCTGCTTGGGAGGCAAGTCTCCCAGCTACCTTCACGGGAGGGTCTCCGCCACGGTGAAAACAAGCGGGGGCTAGAACACATGAGGTCACTGTTTAGGAGGGACGTTCCCTCCCGTCTCCCCCAAATGACTATTTAATTGGGGTCACTCCACACCGGCCAGCGTGCGATGGAAGCCGACCTCACTGAGAGGACTTAATCAAGGCCTATGGCGCCGCCAGAATCCTTTGTTGCCAGTATTAGCCACACAGAAGGCCCCGTGTCCTGTGGGACGAAAACACATCTAACACATTCCTTCTAAAAAGAGGGAGAAGTGAGAAGGAAAGAACGGGAACGAAGGAGGGAGAGGGAGAAAGAGGAGGGGACGTGTGCGCATCTCTGCTCTGCCGTACGGGGGACACGTCGGCAGACAGGATTCTGCAGCCACGCAAGCCTGGAAATCGCACTAGGAAACCTGGCCTTGCGGGGTTCCCAATTCGATTTCCTGAGCAGAGAGGTTTAGATGTGTTCAGGTAGGCCCGGCTCTCAGGCTGCACCCACTGTGTGTTCACCCACGCGGCCTGCGTCGCCAACCCCGGGCTCAGCATCGGCCATTCGCTAAGGGACGTCGAGTTCCCCTGCCTGATCTTTCCACTGTGTGGGGCAGTGGGCGTGGGTGTCTCCTGGCCGAGATGCCAGAGGGACCAGAACGACGTGGGATTCCCAGGAAAAGCGGTATTTCCAGAAAAGAGTTTGCCTGCACGAATCACACTGAGGAAAGGGTTAGTCGCTTAGGTTCTGCAGCGCAGGGTCTGGGAAAACCCGGGCGATTCCTCGTCCATGCTGAGTCTCGATACCCTGCTCCGTGAGGCAGCAGTGACCTCGCTCTGCCGCCCCCGCGTAGCGCCTGCAGCACAGCTGCGCAGACGCGCGGGGGAGGCGTGGAAGCCGCTGGCAGGGAGGCCCGGGGAGCGTCAGCTGCGTCTTTAACTTTGTGGGAACCAGGGCCAGACCTCACGGGCAAGTGTCAGAAGGGAGGCAAAAAGAAAAAAAAATCCCCCGTTACTGACAGGCGAGAAAGAAGAAACAGCTTTCCCGCTCCATTATTCTTCTGCCAATGCTGCCGGATGGAAACGTTAGTCAGCATCGGGTTGAATGAAGAAGAAAAGGTCTTTCTGCGACACGCCGGGGAGCTCCACACACAGGAAGCCATGACCCAGGGACAGTGTGATGACGGCGCCACCGCAGTTCAGGTGTCAGGGAGTGGGCGAGAGCGGCCGTGGGGCGGAGGGGAGGCCGCTGGCACCGGGCAGGGATGGGGACAGCCCCGCCAGCAAGGCCGGGGCAGCAGGGAGCGGGTGGTGGCGGGGACCCCTCCTCCCGGGCGACTACGCCGTCCGCCTGGCGCCCGCAGCTCCTCAGCGCGACAGCACTCTCCCTCAGGCATCGCGACACAAGAAGTCCGGCCATGAAGGCAGCGCACGTGGGACTCGGGTCCACACCAGGAGCCACGCACGCGCTTCAGAGCCGCGGCGAGAGAACCAGGGGCTCGAGGGGTGACCAGGGCACAGATGAGCGCCTGGCATGGCGGGGGGGGGCGGGGCACGGGAGCCCTGGGCGCAGCCCTGGGGGACTTGGGAAGTGGCGCAGTGTCCCGCTGGGAGAGCTGGGAGGTGTCAGGACACCGGCGTGCTGTGTAGCCAGCTGGTTCTAGACACTTCTATCCCAGAGCACAGGGTCTATCATTGGCCGCTTGATTGCTGTTCTATTTGCGCACAAGGTAAAAGTGTTTTTTGAAAGAAAACCTTCCCCATCCCCAAAAGAAATCATTATATCATGATGTAAAACACCTAGGCTTACAAAGCAGATGAGAGAATAGTTGCCCGAAGGCCCCCTTATAAACAGATTATCACAGACGTCCTTGAAAAGGGCGCCAGCCGCCGAGCTTAACCCAGGCTGCCACACCGGGCCGGCCCTTGGCCGCGAGGCTGGTGTCAGATTTCCCTGGCAGGCCCTAAAGAATCTCTACAGACCTTGACTGCAATTTCAGCCCCAGAATCAAACAGAGGAACTGGGGCCTGGAGGAGGCGACACCCTTGGAAATGAAGGAGAAAAGCAACTCTGAGACATGTCCTGCAAGACGCGTTGCCGCACCCCGGGGCTGCCTGCGTGGGTCTCCTGGAGGAACGAGAGGGCAGCTCTGTGGGCCCAGCGGGCACACGCTGAGGCAGACCAGCCCCGCGGGTGACAACGTGCTCAGCACTGCCAACGGCTCGGGCCCTTGCAGCCTCCGTGTTTTCCGCCGGCCTTCGTGCCGTAGGATTCAGCCGAGTCCACACAACTCTTCTGGGAAGTTGCCCAGAAGTCAGAGTAACTTATTTCTCCAAAGAACGAAGTGGGCTCAGAGAGGGGAGGCCACACAGCTGAACGGGAACTCTGGTGCCCAGAACCTCCTTCCCTGAGCCGTGCCGGGCCCGGGGTGGGGGAAGTACACACAGTTTGGGAGGCCGTGTGGGGCCAGGCCCCCTGCAGAGGGCCTTCTGTGGCCCTGTCACATCCATACTCTGCCTCTCTGTCCCAGGAAGGCAGATGCACAGGCCGCTGGGGAAGGCACCAGTGTGCCCTTCACGTGCCACGGCGCAGGCTCCTGCTGTCCTGGCCGACGCACGGCAGCTCCACTGACCCAGGGACACAAGATAGCGGCTTTTGCAGTGGTGTCCCAGCCCTGTTCACAGCCCCTGAACCTGACTTCCAGTTGCACAGTGGGGGACCCCATTTCGGGACCCCGTGACTTCCAGCAGTTCCGTCTTCCTGACCGAGTCCAGCCGACCGGCTGGTCAGCGACAGGATGTGCTCTGGTTTCCAGCTGAGAGGCAGCAGTGATTCCTGCACGTTCCCACTGCTTGTAGGAATCCAGCCAGAGGGGTGGCCACGCGTGGTCCTGGCCAGGCCCCGGGGCGCAGGCCGGGGCAGAGCTGGTCCCCTGCTGCCCCTGGCTGATCGTTTCCGAGGCGCGAGGTGGCCAGACGTAGGAGCGAGAAAGCTCAGCTAAAGGACGTTAGGACCCGAAGGCGCTGTGATGGAAAGTGTCTGCCCAAAATTCCCGCCTGGTGTCGACCCACACACTAGAACTGCCACGTGAGTCCCAGACTCTTAGTGTGGCCATAAGACTGTCCTTCCAAAAATCAACAAACGAACAAACTGGAAAGACAAACTCTACCTTGAACTGCAACTGTGTACGCGTTTTTGTTTAACAAAACCAACAGCAGAGTTTTCCTTAATAGGGCTGCGGCCTGCATTTGCGAATCTCTACGAATTCCCTAAATCGTTGGAACTTCAGATCCAGACCACGAGAGATGCGGCGAGAGCGGCCCGGCAAGTTCATTTTACAGTGAATAAGCTGTTGTTCGCTCCTCCGAGCGGCTCACTTGCATTTATTTGTGCAACCCGAGTGTGCCTACTGGCGTGTGGCTCTTGCGTGCAGCGCCGCACACGCTGCTCATCGGCTTCTTTCTGGAGCCAAGAAGTGACCCTGCCACAGTGGCAGAGCGTGGCGTGGCCTCCCCCTCCCACGTCCCAGCCACGTCAAGCGCGGCCCTCACTGTTGCGACACTGTCTTCGCGGGGACACGCAGGAGGTTGCCCAGCTGGCGGAGGGGCCCCGGGGCTGACAGCAGCGGACGGAATCACCCCCAGCCAACGCCACCCACAGGCTTCAGTCCAGACATAAAAGCATTTTTTAAAAAAGATAAAACCATCACCCTGTGAGAAAAACCATTTGGAAATCACACTGATTTCCTTAAAATTAAGAAACCTGTCTGACTTATTGCGGTCCCGTCCACTCTGCTGGGGGGCAGTTTCTGCCTTAATTGCCGCGTCTTTTCTTGAGTGAACAATGCCGAGTGACAAGGGTGTTGGCACCCACTGCGCCGTGCCCCCCGCCGAGGGCTTGGGCACAAAGCAGAGGTCCGTTGGAGGAAATCGCTCGCTGACACGCCTGGGCATCTCCACGTCAGACGTTTCCCCGGCATCTCTGCCCCATTTGTCAATGCACAATTACTGTCGCCGCGTGTCGCCAGGCGTGAGGCCCGTGCCAGTCAGCATAAAAAAATGGCCGTAATGTTGGCATAATTTTTCATTATCGTCTTCATTAACCACAGCGAGCGGAGGAAGAGTTTGCCCGCACCCAGCCATCGTCATGACAACGCCACCAAAGCCGCCTGCCTGGCATCCACCGAGGGGAGAGGCTGGATGGCTCATTATTCCGCCTCCCGCGTGCCCTGCCCGTGCCAGGGGGACCACTGCACGGGCCGGTGATTTATCCCCCGGGGTCCCTCCTGACAGCCTGGCGTGGTGTCTGGGCTGAGGGCTCTGCTCCGATTTCACAGTTTAATTACCGCTAATTGGAGGTGGCAGAGCTAATGAGCTGCCGGCCACGCAGGCGCAGCTCTCCCCGGCTGGACCCCAGGCGCCCTCCCGCGCACACCCTGCGCCAGCCCTGGCTGCTTCAGGGGGTGTTTGTGTAGCAGGAGACGCGGCGAGTGTGGGGTGTGAGGGTTGCAGCACTGACTATCACGGCGGCATCAAGAAGCAAACGCAACACAGAAACCTCTGGGAATTCTGCCGCCACAGTTCCAGACAGGGCGGTGCCGGTCCCTGCGGACCCCCTCTTCCTCCGACGCTGGGCTCCAAAGAACGGTTTTAGCCGTGTCACGGGCTCCCCGGCCCTGCACTTGGATTTCTGAACAGCACAACCGACACTTGGCCACCTCTTCCACGCGGCCACCTCCTCCACGTGGCCCCGGGCCTCTCGGAATCTCAACACTTCCCTGTCTACGCCCCACCACATCCTCTCCTCCGGGGCTGCTGATTCCGCGTCCTGAACGTCGGTCACTGCACCGGCCCACCCGGACGTGTCTCCTCGGCCCCGCAGCCCCCACCCTAGTCTGTTCTCCTCGCGACCGTGGGAGTCTGCAAGCACGTGCCAGACACGCTGCCCGCGCCTCACCCGCTGCCCGCCGTCAGCAGTCACTGCTGCTTCTGGGAAGAAGCCCCCAACGAGGCGCAGTGTCCATGCTCTGCCGACGGCGTGCCTGGCCTCGCGCCCTGCTCTGTGATCTCCCTGACCTCTGGGCCTGGCGAGGCCGTTCACCCCGGGCAGCGCCACGGTCCCCTCAGCCACCAGCCTTTGTAAATGCCGTGTCTGCTCCTAGAGCTCTGCTCTGCCAGTGAGATAGAGATTCTGGCACCCTTAATTCTGTTTGTTTAATCTGAATTTAATTTCAGAAACATACTGGGGCTGTGCTCAGCCTTAGAGCAGAGTTTATATGGAGAGAATATGACTGGAAGTTTCTGCTGGTGTAAATGCATCAGTCACGGAACGCATAATGTCATTACAAAGAACCATTATTGCTTAATGATAATGCTAATTAAGTATTCTTAACAGCAACACATAGAGAAACCAAATTTTCAATCAGGCATTTTCCGTGCTGAAGGTCTCAGCCGCTCCCTGCCATGTCGAACCGGAGTTTCTCTGCTGTTGTGACACTCGGAGAATGTGGCCATGTGGATGCGTGAAGCCGATTCCCTTTCATTTGCCTTCAGTGGTTCTGTGAGCTTTTCCAAACACGCTCTCCTACTCCTTTCTCCGGGGAGAAACTTGTATTAAAAAATTACTTAGCGCTACGGGAGGAGGCACTTTTGCCCAATGACAGAACAGATCTGAAAAAGAATCATCACAACATCCTCGTTCCTGTCCTCTAACACCGCGGTCCCCAAGCCCCAGGCCGTGGACGGGTACCGGTCCGTGGCCTGTTAGGAACCAGCCCGCGTGGCAGGAGGTGAGCGGTGGGCGAGTGAGGGGAGCTTTGTCCGTATTTGCAGCCGCTCCCCGTGGCTCGCGTCACCGCCTGAGCTCCACCTCCTATCAGATCAGCGGCAGCGTTAGATTCTCACAGGAGCGCAAGCCCGACTGTAATCTGCGCGTGCGAGGGATCCGGGTTGCGGCTCCTTATGAGAACCTAACGCCTGAGATCTGCGGTGGAGCTGAGGCGGTGATGCTAGCGCTGGGGAGCGGCTGCAAACGCAGATCATCATTAGCAGAGAGGTCTGACTGCCAATAAATGTGATGCGCTTGAGTCACCCCAAAACCATCCAACCTTGTCCATGGAAAAACTGTCTTCCGTGAAACCGGTCCCTGGTGCGAAAATGTTGGGACCACTGCACTAGCAGGTCGCTCCAGTTCAGGTAAGTTACACCTGCATGCTTGGGGCGGGGGCTGCTCAGCCGGAGCCAGCCAGGGTCAAAGCTGTGAAGCAGTTGAATTTGCTTCGTTGCTGCGAATTAAAGAAGGCCCATGTTCTCTGACGCCCCTCGAGTGGGACCTCTGTCCCCGAGGCTGGGGCTGTGTGCCCGCCTGGCCAGCAGAGGGGACGCTCTGCCCCTCTGGTTCTGGGCTCAGCCGGGGGAGACAGCGGCTCCCGCCCTCCCCGTCCAGGGACACATGCTCCGGGGGACCAGCTGCCTCGTGCGAGGAAGCCAGGCAGCCCCAACATGCCAGCGTGGAACCAGCCGTCCAGCGTGGGCCACCCGCCGACGCCAGGGCAGAGGCGCCTTCCCGCCCTGCCCAGATCACAGCTCTGCCAGCACAACGAGGCTCCCAGCTCCGCAACGGTCCGTGACGCAGCGACGGTGCTGGGGTCCCTGCCCCCACTCCTCACGGACACCGCGTCCCACCCTCCTGAGTTCCCTCCCTTCGTCACTTGCTGCAGTGGCACCAAGGCCTCTGCCTATGACGTTCAGCAGCCACGGACCACGGCACAGTGCCAAGCGCTGCGGCCGAGACTCGCGAAGGAGCAGGACACAGCCCTGCCTTCAGAGAGCTCAGGGTCGCAGAAGGAAAGGGCGCGCATCACGGGGCCGAGTGTGGCGACGGCCACGCGAGGCACAGAACACTCGCAGAGCGGCTCCCTCCGAGCGGGCCAGAGAGGGCTCCACGCCGTGGAGAGAAGCCGATTTTGACAGGCAGGGATGACGATGACGACGTTTGACGTGGGTCAGGTGCCACGACCTGCCTGCTGGCATCCTGCCTAGCCGTGTGTGCGGCCCTCGCGCAGGGACCAGCGCGCCTGTGACACAGCCCTGTTAACATTTCCAGCTCAGCAGCTGAGAAGACCAAGGCTCAGTGAGGCAGACGGGCACCTCCAGGTCCCCCCACGAGGAGGGCACCCCGGGACCCGTGCCACGGCCCGACTGCAGGGCGGGGTAGAGCCTCCCGGCCAGGAGGCAGCAGCAGCCCGGGGGGGGCAGGTAGGAGGAACGGCGGTGGCCGGGCCACAGAGGAGCCACCTTCCCCGGCTGTGAGGGTCGAGGCCTCGCCACACAGAGCTGGCGCAGGCGCAGGGCGTGACCGCAGAGCCCTCTCACCCAGGCGCCCTGCCCTGCGCGCGCGTCTTGGCCTCGGGTCCTGGCGGCGCGTCCACTCAGCCCCTGCGCCTCTCTCCGCGGGGTCACTGCCGCTTTGCCTCAGTTACCGGCTGCTCGTTGGCGGGGCCCGTGCTCGCCTGGTCCACAGTGTCACCGCGGCTGCCGACTCACGAGATGGCGCCGCTCCACAGAGCCGGGGTCGCCAGGGGCCGCCAGCTCACAGGGGCTCTCACACGGCGAGTCGCCGAGACTGGGTGCGAGGAGGGCAGACCTGCCGTGGGCGGCCTCGGGAGCTGTCCCCACTGAGGGCGGGGGCCCGGCCCGGACGGACGCTTCACCCGCCTGGGCCACCTCGCGGGGAGAGTTCGGGTCTGGTGGCTGGCGTGGCTCTCGTGGCAGGCCCCGCAGCCTGGGCTCTTTGAGGTTGCAATTCTTGCAATTCCACGAACGGCCTCCTCTTGCTGACGAAGCCATTACTGCAGCCGTAGTTCTGGAACTGCTTGAGCTGTTCCACCGTATAACCTGTAATACAGCTGCCGCCAGCGTCACGCTAAGGACGGTCGCTTAGGTGATCGCTAAAAATGAAAAAATCAGAGCCGTGCGTGGAGGGGGCACGGTGCCCCGCTGAGCACTCGAGGTGGTGGGGGCAAGAAGGCCGGGCACTGGGGAGGCCCCTGACAGGGCCCCACAATCCACGGACCCATGGGGAAGGGAGACAGGACGTGGAATGCCAGGGACCACCCCGAGTGCCACACGGGAGGGTGGACAGACCCTGATCCTGGGGTCACTTAACGCGAACTCCAGCGGACTCCTGAGGTCGGGCCACGAGCCCTCGGTCTGTCTGCTCGGCCCTGGACCACCCAGCCCCCAGCTGCAGCAGAAGGCCCCACGGTCCACCCGGCTCGGCCCACAGGGCGAGGTCCGGTCCCACCGGCCCTGCGGCTCCTGCCACGAGGCAGGCGTCCGGGTGCAGAAATGTCAACCCCCCCTCTCATGAGTGGGAGCAACCAGAGCCCAAGAGCCCGGCATCCGGTGCTGGCCAGGGAGGGGGAGGCGGGCGCTGGCCCCGGCTCGCCTGGGGCACCCAGAGCCTCTGGGCGGGCTAGATCCACGCCCTGACAGTCGGTCTTCGCGCGTGTGAGACGGGAACGTCGCTGCGGGCCCTGCCTTCCTCGAAGGACTGTGAGAACAATTAGCGACAAAGTCTCTACTTTCACCTCTGTAACCAACAGGTACGGTTCTACTTCAACGCTTCGTAATTTTAGAAGTCCGCGATGACAAGTGCTATTCGGACGTAAACCAACCTCTAAACAGAAGACAGTGATGTTCTTGTTCCAGAAGAATAACCATTTCTTCTTGACCTAAGGCATGTTTTCTTTATGTCTTTCTAACTGCATACCTAGCTGGTTGGATACTAAGTACTTTATTTACTGCAATTCCACCATTAGAGATTCATTCCTTTGGGTATTTCCTTCTCATAAGGTAACATCCCTAGAGGTTTTATTTTATGCCTTTGGGATTTTAGGCTGTAACAGGAATGACTTTCTGACACTTATTTTTTCTTTTCTTTCTTTTTTTCCCCCAGCAACTGCTTTTTTATTGTGGTAAAATGTATATGGTATAAACTGGATTTTCACCTTTTAAAGCATACAACTCAGTGCCATTAATTACATTTGCAATGTTGACCACCCGTTGCCACTGTTTCTATGTTGCTTTTTATCACCCCAAACAGAAACTCTGGACCCACGAAGCAGCACCTCCCCACCCTTCCCTGCATCCCGTCTCCCTCCCCGAAACGCGGATCTGCTCTCTGTCTCCGTGAATTTGCCCATTCAAGATCTTCCATATAACAGAGTCAGATAACATTTGTTCTTCGTGTCTGGCTGACCTCACTCAGCCTGACGCTCGCGAGGCCCCCACGCCGTGGCAGCCGCCCGTGCAGAGTCCGTTTCTGAGGCTGAACAACATCCCGCCGTGTGGCTTTGCCACGCCGCTCCTCCGCCCGGCCGTCTGCCGCTGCACACGTGGCGGCCTCCACCCCCGGCTGCTGTGACCACGGTGCATAGATGTCTTCTCGAGTCTCTGCTTTCAACTCTTGGGCACACGCCCAGAGGCAGGACCGCTGGACCGGACGGTCACTGTACATTGAACTTCTTGAGGCCAAACTGTTTCCGTTCCCACCAGCGACGCACAAGCGCTCTGATTTCTCCACGTCCTCACCAACACTTGGTATTTTCCGATTCTTTTCCGTTCTGGTGGGAGTGACGTGGGGTCTCTCAGTGGTTTTGCCGATGGTTTCCTGCCGGTAACAACCCTGAGCATCTTTCTGTGCTTATCTGCCTCACGTACCGGACCTGGCAAAACGTCCACTCGGGCCCTTTGCCCGTCTTTAAATCAGGTTCTTTGTCCTTTTTGGTTGAGTTGTGGAAGTTCTTCATACATTCTGGATGATAAACCTTTATCAGATCTGTGATTGGCAAACACTTTCTCCCATTCTTCAGTTGCTTTTCACTCTCTCAATAACATCCTTTGATATACAAAAGTTTTCGGTTTTCCCCTTTTTATGTGGACGTACTCACAGGGCACAATGCTGTTCGGCTGCGCGGCCGTAGCGCGAGTGGGACATCAGGGCCGCAGTGCGTCTGTGCAGAGCTGCACCCCGCGCCCGCCCAGCTCCTCCGTCCCTCTGCATGCAGGAGGTCCGCAGAGACAGGCTGGCTGGCATGGGTTTTGGTGGCGCAAGTGGGTGGACAGAGCCCTGAACCAGCCAGCTCTTGGGACATTAGCTGACACCACAGCTCTCTCCTCAGCCCTCTGCGCCTCTGCACGCAGGCCTGTGCGGGCTGGGCTCTCGCCTCCCTTGTCTGCGCACCCGTGGTGAGGACCGCCGTTCCGACAGGGCGGAGCACACTGTGGATGTTACCGAGTGTGGGAGCGAAAGTGTGTCTCCAAGCCCCTCTGAGAACTGCACCCTCCCCACGTGCCCTGATGGTCCACGCACACTGGGCTCGGGGCTGTGTGAGGCCCCGCGTCCACACACGCTGGCTTTTTGCTGCTGCTCACTTAGGACACACGGCCTCCTTCCTCCGGGGTCCACATTCGGAGACAGAAGACAGGCACCGACCGGAGCCCCCGCCCCGGTGCGCCTCCCCTCGGTCACCCACGTGCACGTGGCTTATTCCTCCAGCCACGTTCCTCGAGGGCCCGTGTCCCCACCCGCACCCGGGGGCGAGGAGGGTCCAGGGGAGGAGACCGACCCCCGTCCCCACCCTCTGGTGCTCGCAGTTCAGGAAGGGAGAGACGGGCGCCAAGTGCTGCAAGTCTCGGTGGTCGGAGGGTGACAGGCGTGGGTGGGGCTGGGGGACCGGCCGAGCGCGAGGCAGCCGAGCCGGGAGCTGGGACAGGCGCGCAGACCCCGCAGACCAGCAGAGCAGGCCCAGGAGGTGGGAGGCACCCCCCCGACTGCCCAGGCCCTCCTGGCGCATCTGGCGGGAAGGAAGACCTGATGCCGCGTGCGAGAGCTCAAGTGAGAGCAGCCACGCGGCGGGACTGCTGTGATCCTTCTCCAGCTTCTGTGGACGGCAGGCCCCCACATTCTCCAGATAAGGAGCAGGCTAGTGCCAAACAGCCACGGCATCAGAATACAAGTAACAGGACATCGGGCTGCTCTCCAAAGACGACGAGAAGCCACCCGGGTGAGGCGCTCTGACGACAAAGACCACGCGGCCGAGACCCTCACACTGATGGGGACTGAACACGCACCGTTTCAGTGGAAGGGACAGAGAAAATGTGTATTTTTCCTCCCACTGAGACACAATCAGGGGTCCTCAGTTAGAAGAGCTCACTGCACTTTCAAACGATGCTTTCGTTTATCTTTTAAACAGCTACCGGGGAAACATCCAAAGCAGACGCAAGCCGTCTACTCGGCTAGAACGTGTTCTTGTTCGAAATCCATTCTGTCTATGGCACGGCCGCTGGAGAAAGGTGGATGTCCTAGAAACACACAGAGTTCTTTTTCTTGCTACCGTTTGGAATCTTACAGTGAAAACCAGACTTCTGGGGGGGGGTTCACCAAAAGCTCGTGGAGGGCAGGTGCCAACCTCAGCCGGTGCCCAGGGGACAGCCGGGAGAGTCTGCTGGCGGGGCTGCCGTCTTCTCTGCTCCCTCCTCGACTCCTTCCGGTCCTAACCTCTCTGCGGACTCCACATCCCCGTTTCTGAAACTCCTCCCTTCCTCTCTCCTCCTAGTTCTGTGTCCCACGTCTCACCGTGTCCTGGGAGCCGTGCGGGGACTGTTCCCCGCACAGGCCCCAGCAGAAGCCCCGCCCCCACCCATCCTGCCCCTCAGCAGAGTCTGGCCACCTCTGTCACTCTGACATGGGCTCATCGAAGTGGCAAAGAATGCCGGCATCTTTATTTTTCCATTTAGTTTTCTTACTATAACCCCTCTATATCCTAAGAGACCTTAGGTATAATAAAAGCTTTGATACATATTCTGAATTATGATATACCTTCATTTTATTCATAATTCAACAGAGAATTCTGTTTCTTGTGCAACATAGAAATGATTAAATAAATTTGAGCTATAATGAAATCAATAAACAGCTGTAGAATTTATGTTTCTGATTTAAAAAAAACAGAACAGACAAGTGAGTGCCTGTATATGATAAGTCACGATCCTGGTCCCCACAGGATGTGCGAAGTGAGACTGAGCTTCCGCTGTGTGACTCGGGGGCTGCCCTGACACAGGACGAGCCAGCGTGGCCTCTGGTCCAGGCTGCTGGCTCTCCTGACACCACCCCAAGCACAGAAGGGAAACGGGACTGAGCTTTGGGTTCCGCAGAACGAAGCGATGTCCTACTCGCGGATGTGTGTCAGGGGACCACGTGCACAGAATATCTAATATTCAATCAACAAATATTCACTGAACACCTACTATGTGTCAAACCCAGCCCTAGAGGCTTATGTCAGGAAAACAGCAAAATATCATATTTGACTTTGATGAGATGACATCATCTCTCCATGTATCAGTGATAATATTCGAGTCTAGTTAACACTTGTCGTTTTGCCTTCTTAA
The DNA here is from genome assembly GCA_963575035.1 of Avahi laniger. Lineage (NCBI taxonomy): Eukaryota > Metazoa > Chordata > Mammalia > Primates > Indriidae > Avahi > Avahi laniger. Next base: position 41,554 of record CAUYSK010071180.1, read on the forward strand.
GTGGGTAAACTTTTCTCCTGGCCTAAGCACCATTACTCTGGAGTGGTTGTTTAGATATTTTTAAAATAGTGCAGGAGGAGTAGAAATACGTAACCTAGTTTCTGATATGCAAAATGGAATTACGGTGCAGTACGGGGCAGGCTGTTTTCTCAGGAGACGACTTCCCCAACTCTTTTGCTCCCTCCTTAACAAGCGCAAGGTAAAGACAGAAAACCCTCCCTGCTGAGCGGGGGGATGCTGGGGAGTCACCTTCCTGCCGTCAACAGAGGGCAACTTTGTAACTAGAACACGGCGTAGGGAACTGAAAGACGCCTTTTCCTCTGAGAAGGAAGGGGAGAGCAAGGGGCGCGGGGAGACGCCACGGGGGTCCTTGTGCACAGCCATGGGACGGCCCCCTGAGGACAGAAAGTGGCTCTTGCCCCCCAGACCCCCACTGCTATTTTGGGACTGTGGGGAGAGGCGCGTGTGGGGAAGAGTTAACGCCACAGCCCTGCGGCTGCTGTCTTCGGAGGGCCTGTTTGCAGGCTGTCCCCTGGCTGGCATCTGGGACTCGGCTGTCAAAACTGTCCCTGTGTCAGTAAGACTGTTCTGTCCACTTGGGGCACCGACCGCCTGCTCACGTCTGGAATCTGAGTTTCTGTGGCTGTGGCCGGTGCTGTTCCTGCCTGAGCGGCCCCGGCAGGACCCCAGGCTGAGTCTCCAGTGGGTCCCGCACAGACCTGGCACACAGCTGGCTGCATTTTGCTGCAGGCAGAGGCACCCAGAGGGGATGCAGGATGCTGACACGACTTCTCTGGGCCTCCTCCAGGCTCCTGGGACGTGGCCAGGTGGTGGCTGAGCGCAGGGGCCAGAGGATGCCACAGGTTTGGGCTTCTCAGGCGTCCCAGATAAGGTCCCCTGGGCAGGGCAAGGTGACCACCGCGGGGACAGGACCGACCACTGATTTGCAGCCAAAGGAGGAGGTGAGCTGAGTGAGCCGGAGCCCAGGTCCTGGTGGGTGGGGCTGGGCTGTGAGCTCACCAACACCAGAGGCCCGAGGCAGCGTTCCCTCCGTTCCCAGGGCACCTGAGGGAGCAGATGGCGTGGGGACTGCCGCAGGGAGCGAGCGTGTCGTTAAGCAGAGACACTGGCAGAGGGGCTGCCCGAGACGCTGGTGGGCACTGGGACTGGGCAATTCGTCCAGCTTTGGTTTGTTTCCCCCTGTCCTGGGGGGGAGGGGCTGGCAGAAAGGAGCCGTCTCCCGTCTGCGGGCAGGAACCACACCGGGGGGCGCTGGGCCCTAGCACGTGCCACAGACAAGTCGAGTCTCAGACGAGGACCACCCAGAGTCCTCGCACGTCCATTGAGTCTGGGCCGTCGCCACGGCGCAGCCTGACCACACGCGACGCTCTCGAAGGCCTCGCGTCCCTTTCTTGGGGGTGGGATCCAGGTCACGCGAGTCTCCCTGTCCTCGCCTTCTCCTCTGGTCTCTATTTCCGCTCCTGAGGGGGGGCGGGGGTGCGTCCCTGTGCACTCACGCCCATGGGGCTCTCTGTTGTCATGGCGCCCCGCGTCCAAGCTGGTGCCGCGTGGAGCTGCGCAGGTTTGTGTGCAGAAGGTGCGCCGGGTGCACTCGAGTACGCAGGTGCCCGGCAGAGAGGGGGCCATTGCAGGTGCAGGTGGCTCCAGGGGCTTCAACCGAACACCCGCCTCCTGCACCCCCCAAACTCTCCTTCCCCCTCGAGCTGGCACTGGTGGGTGATCCTGGCGCTGCCTTCATGCCCCCCAGGGTTTGGGACTGCGGCCCACGGACCCTGCCTGACGCGGTCCTCACGCTGCAGGAAGCACGATGTCAAATTTGAAAGAAGAATTCTTCGGGGGGGGGCGGCCCAAAGAGAGGAAAATACTAAGACAAAGGAGGGAGGCGCCAGCACCACCCCGCTCTCAGGAGGCAGGCCCGTGGCACCCCAGCCCTGGCCGCTCTTGGAAACGGACCGGAGAGCAGAGCCCCTCGTTCCTGAGCCCCCGGAGTGGTTTCTGTCCTGAGAGAAGCGGTGGGTTGGGGGGTGGCGGGGTGCTGAGGTCGTGCTGGTTCCCCTCCCCCTCCCTGCCCCTCCCCCCTTCTCCCCCGCCCCCCTGACGTCTATTTCCCTCCTCTCTCCCTCCAATATCTTCATCCTCAGTATCGTTCTCCCCAGGCACACACGATTTTAGAGAATGTCTGCATTTTTTTTAAGTTCAAACAGACCCGCGAATCCTCGTTAGGACTTGGGGACGGGCGGTGTCTGTGGCTCAGTTCTGTGGAGTTGAACGTTCTCGTGGACACGACCTCCGCTCCCTGGACCTCTCAGCGCCTCCGGACAAGCTGTCCCCCGGGCGCGAGTCCAGTGACGCAGGACACGCGGCAACCCAGGTGTCGCGTGGGAAGGCAGCTGCACTCTCCGGCGACTCAGACGCCACCGTCACGCGCATGGATCAAAGGCAGCAGCTGGAACGGCGTCTCCAGGCGCAGCCCTCCAGGCGCTTCCTCCTGGGCAGCTGACGGGACCGACTGAGCTCTGCGCCCCATGTGCAGGGCCAGTGCTTAGCGCATCATCTTTGACCGTTGGTCTGTGTGCAAGGCCAAAAATAAGACTTCGACATAGAAATGAGAGTTTGCTTGTTGTTATTTCTTTAAAAGCACTGAGAGACCCGACGGGATGCGGCGTCTACCGAAGAGTGAGTTGCTTTCACCCGCGGCCGAGGAAAACGGTTTGGTCAATAATATCGACACATGTTTGACTTTCATGTTAAGGCACCTTTAGAAAAATCTTTACACCAAAAACATGCCCAATTCCAACCGAACCAGAGAAAATCAACTCAGACAAGAACCACCCAGAGAATTAAAAGTTACAGAACCAGACTCTAAAGTCAGCAAACCCACACGCAGACACAGCAGGGTCCAGAGACGCAGGGGTCTGCCATTGTCCTTGCTGGGATGGGGGGGTTGTCAAAGATGTCACAGCCCAAAGCCCCCGTTTGGCTTAAGGTGATGATTTAAACGTGCATTTGAATAAAGGCGTCAAATCCCATCCCCCAGCAACGACTCAGTGTTCTGGGTGCTGTCGCCAGCATCACGAAGACAGCTGTGAGGCCACAGGACACCAGCTCAGACCTAGGCCACTTCTGGCTTCATGGCACAAAGGGACCCATCTCCCAGGCAGAGCACCAGCTCCAGGCCAGGCGGCTGTGTTCCTGGAAAGGGTCCCGTCTGCTCTGCCGGGGTCCTCAGACGATGCCCTTCCCCGGGCTGTGGGCCCCAACCACCAAGGTGACAACGCCACAGGCCCTGAGTAGGAGTCTGGTCCTGGGCACCCGGCATCTCCCAGCCCGGGTCAGCAGCACATCTCAGGTGAGCAGGCCCCCCGCCGCCGCCCTGGGGCAGCCTGAGGTCGCAGGCTCTATGCTGACTCGCTCTCATCCGACCAACATGGAAGGTTCTTTCCTTGGGTCCTGCGGGCTGCAGAACAACCCCACGCTGTGCTGACCTCCGCCTCCCGCCAGGGCACGGGAACCTCCTCCAAGCCCCTCCTGGACCAGGACCACTGCTTCACGCCCACTGGGACAGGGTTTTCTCTGGCTAAATAACCTGCTCCTCATTCTACTCCTGGAGTCCCAGAAGCTCGAGACCGAGCCTAGCACTGACCCGCCGGGCGAGGGGTGGCCATCCAAATAACAGACCGAACCGCCAAGAACTGGTTCACGTAAGAATTAAACCTGTGGCCTCGGCTCCTCACGCAGGCTCCAGTCACTGAGCTGAGTGGGCCGGCCTCCAGCATCGGGGGCGAAAGGGGCCCGGGGTCGGGGCATGTGGCGCCAGGCGGGTGCGATCGCGGAAGGGATGAGTTTGGCACCAGAGTTTGAAAAGGGAGAGCAGCTCAGCGCAGGCCCCCCGCCCGCGCACACGGACCAGCACACGGACTCACGGGCTGCGCGGACGGGGAGGTGTGCAGCATCAGCCACGGAAGCAAACACGGGTGTGCTCTCGGGGTCTTAGTAGGAGCCGCAGAAGTCGTCTGAGAGACAGAAACCGTCTGAAACTCACGCACGTGTGTGCGCAACATGCCCACGTGTCCCTCACAGGGAGGAAGACCAGGGTCGTACTCAAAGAAGCTACTGGAAAATGCCTAAGAGACAACCACACGTCTCACCACCCGTCCACACGTCTTTCTAGCATAAAACACCCAGCTCCAGAAGAGGAATCGGAGGGAAACAGACAGTGAAAATAAGGCTTTGTCTCCTTACACAGAAGAGGCACTGCTGTGACGACCGCGCTGGCTCCTTAACTAAGAGACTCTCGCACACACAGCGCTGTCTGCCTGCCGCGGAGGTGTCGCGTGCGGGTTTGCTGTTATTTGTTACTCCATCACGAACTGTTACAATGAACACCCTAGTACGACGCTGGGCACACTCGGCGTGTTCCCGACACATAGTCCAGGGGCCAATCCGTCGATATCAGGAAGGATCCACCAGGCGCACGCTTGAGCGCAGTTGGTCCCGAGCGGACAGGACAGGCCGCAGCCCTGACTGTCACACTGCGCTCGTTTAATCCGGCAAAAATCCATCTCAATGACGAGAATTGCACTAACTCAAGAGCTCACGTCACCAGCGGAGCCCCGCCAGCGCCGACTGATCCTGTCTACACATAAAAAGTCCTGCAAAGAGGTGGAGGTTGCACACAGGGTTCTAGGAGCCACACGGCAGCCGAGAAAGCACTGGAAGGGCGGCCTCTCGCACGCGTGCCTGTGAGCAGAGTCCACGGGCCCCCTGCTCGCTTGGACGTGGACACGCGTCCCCTGGACTCTCAGGTGATGCCGTGGGATCCTGCTCCAGGGAGGCTGGGCGTGGCCTGCTCTTGCTCAGCAGGAAAGTGAGGCCGGGAGACGGGCGTCTTCCCAGAGGGCCGGGAGGCCGGGCTGGATGTTGTTTTTATCGGGTGTGTTTTCTGCCCCAGGAGCCTGTAAATTCAGGGTGGGCCGGCGAATTCATTTCTGACTTTAATGATACTCATGCCGTAAATGAGAGGAGAAAGTTGGGACGAGTATTTTTAGTTCGTCTTTCAAAAAGTATTCCTGAATTTTGCTTTGAGGGGCGGGCACAGAGCTGTGCAGCACGTGGAAGGTGCCACACTCGTCTGGTGGCTTCTGAGTGGCTCATAACCTCATACGCTCTAAATACCTGCAGGAGTCGGGGGGCAGCGTCCAGGCCCCAGGAGGCGAGAGAGGGCCTGGCTCCACCCTGGGACCTCAGCGCCCCTACCTGTGCAGTGGTCTCCGGGAATGACGCCGATCCTCAGCAGGTACCCCGAGGGGCTGCGCTCACTGCACAGGCTGCCGACCTCGGGGACCTGCCTGCCTGCAGGGACGGCCTCGGCCTCAGCTCCCCAGGCTGGAGGGAGGCATGTGGTGACCATGGCCCCAGCCCAGCAAAGGGGTGGAGAAGCAACTGCCCCCTGAAGCGGCCAGGGGCTGATCCGCTGCAGAGCAAACCGACGGTCCCGGGGCCTCAGTGTTTCAAATAAGCCCCGAGCCCCCCCACATCACGGGGGCCTCTCTGCAGCCCCCCACCCCGGGGCACCCTGCAAAGAGAAGGAAAGGAACCCACGGTGCAGGCGGGCTCAGGTCTGGAGCGGCTGGTAAGTCATGAGGTCAGGACATTCTGGACACGGTTGAACTGATGGGTGATGTTTCTCAGAGGAAACTCTCCCCTCCCCAGCAGGCAAATTAGCCCTCGCAGCTGGAGGGACGCCGGCAATGAGCCAGAGCCGCCACTGGCCCTGCCGAGGGAGCGTTGCTGCTTTCAGCCTCCGTTTTCTCGTTTATAGCAGCAATTACGACAGCTATTTCCAGTGTTGTCGTGTGAGTTAAATGCAATGACGTACCTGTGTGTGCACAACCTTGGCACAGTGCCACGTAGCATTGATTAAACATTTAAAAAGTGGTAATCGCAAGCATCTTGCCAAGCAGGGGTCTGGCATGTAGCAGAAATAAAAAAGAGGTTCATCAAGTTCAATTAAATGTGTGTTTGAGGAACATACTCTACACTCGGCCTATTTGGTAACCGTGTGTTCACATGATCACTCTTGCGTAAATCTTTACTTGCGCAGCCGGTGCTCAGGGCACGGGGCACCTGCCCCTCAGGCCTCGCAGGCCGCGTGAACTTGGAGCCCAGAGCAGGGCCCGGGGGAGGCGCAGGGCCTGCCTGGCCCGCCTGGCCCCAGGTAGACCCAGAGCCCCGACCGCAGCTGCCCCCAAGGCCAGGGCACCAGGGACATGTCCCGGAGCCGCCAGCACACTCTTGTCCCCACCGTAAACGCGATACACGGCACAAGCACACAGCGAGATTTCGAGGGCCCGGCACAGTGGATGCGACCCCAGGCAGCATGGGACACCGGGTGGGGGGCACAGGCAGGCGGGGAAGGGAGCGGAAGGGCCCAGAAGTGTCGTGCTGCTTCCCAGGCAAGCATAGGCGGCCGCTGACCTGACAGGGGCTGAGATGGGCTCAGATGCCGGCTGAAGTCTGCGTTTCTCCTTCTTACTCAATATTTGGTTTTCACAGAGTAAATAATAATTGCCCGTTTTTGCGTTCACCAGCCTAGTCATCTGGTGCCAGGATGGGAGAGCCGGTGACGAAGGCTGCGGGGCTACAGGCTCTTTCCCCCCCAAGGCAAATGCCAGGCCCCGCCCTTTCCTGCCTGCTGGAGTCTGCCTGCGGCAGGGGCCGTGCCCAGCACCGAGCCCCACTGGGATCTTGCTGTGCAGAGCTGTTGGGGTGCTGCGGACCCCAGGCCCCTTGGGCAAGCCCTGCATGGCGTCCCCAACCCTGCAAACCACACCAGGGTGCACACCCGAGGCCAGGCGTGTTCCAAGTCTGACGTCTCTCAGTTTTTATTCTTGCTGATTGTTCTCAATTTGACGTGAGTTCAGTATTACTTAAACGGACACGTTTCTGAAAAACTGCTTAAATATCTACCTTGCTATTGCGCTAAGGACCATGAAGTTTAAGAACGAGGATCATTCACCGTGTTTCCGGGACGAGCCCCGGGGAAGGGCCGACGCGCCGTCACTCCGTTCCATACGCATCACCGAGGCTGCGGGAACAAAAGTGCTACCCAGCCCGAGGCATAGGTCTGCGCCTGGAGTACACTCTGCCGTGTCATGACTGCATCATTCGAGGCCAGGAGCACAAACCCGTGTCCCCCAGTGGGGCGGGGAGCTGGGAGGACTGGGCCACATGTGAGGCCGCCACACCAGCTTCTCTGTGCAGGAAGCGCCTCTTGCTGCAAGATGCCTGGGGACACGCGCCCACATGCGAGAAGTCACGTTTGGAAGAGAAGCGGCTCCTTTGAAAATGCCCAGGGTGCACGGAACCTGAGCATGATGGGTGTTAGCGTCTTGTCCCTGGGGTATGTCCCCACCACAAAAGACCCTGTCTCATCAGTTGCTGGACGTGAGCAGGTGGTGGGCCGGTCACAGCCACGGACCCAGTAAAGACTCCACAAAGGGAAAACCAAAGTTCTCCAAGGGCGGCAGTTGTGTCGGGCGGCGGGGAGCGCATTCCCGAGTTTGTGCTGAGCAGTGACCTGCAGAATGATCTTGCGGACTGCGTCATCGCCACCTCGAGTGCCCAGCGTGGGAACACGGACGGCCGCGAGAGAGAATCCCTCCCGCTCAGGGCGTGTCTGGCCAGGGAGCGCGTGCAGCACGCCGGCCTCGGGGTGGAAGCTCAGACAAGGCCGCTGCCAGCCGCGTCTGCAGGGCCCGGCCCCCGGGACGGGGTGGTTTATTCACACGCGTGTTTAACAGCACAAACTGTTGCCTGTAGAAGACACGACGGTGTCTCCAGGGACCCCAAGACCCGTACGTTAGAGCACTCGTGAGGGTTTGGCGAGGGGGTCGGAGGAGGATAGCGTCCGGAAGTCACTGGTTTTCTTTCTGCCTGTTCTATTCAGTAAGAAATTGACGTGGGGAAACAAATCTCACTCGCCACGGCAACCGCAGCCTCGACACACCGGAAAGTGGCTGCCGGGAAAGCGGACGCGTCTGCGCGGAAACGGGAAACGTTCGCTGACAGTCACGAAGCAGGTCCTTGATAAATGGAGAGATCGATCACACCATGGATCGGGAGAATTTGCACTGTGAAAAGTCGGTCTGTTACGAGTAACGAATAAGCACGTTTCTGACGTGAATCCTGATAAGGTGCCGTGGTGTGTGTGGTGTATGTGCACATACATGTGGGGGGTGTGCGTGTAGTGTTTGTGGGGTTTGTAGTGTGTGTAGGGGGTGCGGTGTTTGGGGTGTATGATGTGTGCGGGGTGTGGTATGTATGTGTTGCATCTTATGTGTATATGGTATTTGTGGGATTTGTGGCGTGTGTGGCATCTTGTGTATGTCAGTGAACTGTGTGTATACATGTGGCGGGTGTGCTGTGTGTGTTGTGTGGTGTGTGTGTGAGAGGGGTGTGTGTATCTATGTGTGTGTGGGGTGTGTACTGGGCGGGGCCTCGTGAGTCAGTTCTAGAGATCACTCGAATTTCGGCCCCAGAAGAACAGACGCCGGGGACAGCCAAGAACGAGGAGGAACTCGACTTGCTCCACGACGCTGACTCTGCTCTGAGCCGTGCGGCCGCGGCCTCCTGGCTGAGGAAGAAACTCCTGGACCAGAGGGATGACACAGGTCGTCTAGACGCAGATCCACCAATACCCGGGGATTTGGCATGCGATAAAGGTGGCGTTTCAAACCAGTGGGTAAAGGATAACTTATTTGTCAAATATAATCGGGAGAATGGATATCTTTTTGTAAGAGAATGAAGTGAGATTCCAATATAAAAAATCAGATCAGTCAAAATCTAAATTAAAAAAACAATTAACTATGAAATAATTAGAAGAAAATATAAAATACTTGATTATCTTGGGGCAAAACTGTCACAAAACCTAAGCTATTTGTAAAAATCCAGAAGTATGAAAAGACAACTATTTCCCGCATGCGAGTGGCTCCTACACATGGGTCAGGGAAAAGACACGTGGGCTTGTGCTATGACATGATCAGGTAGATCACAGAAGAGAAAGTGCAAGTGGAAAAAGTACATGAAAAATGTTCATTCCTGTGATAATCTAAAAATACAAAGATTAAATATTTTTTTGCCCATGACATCGGTAAAAGTTTGTAAGTCTGATAATATTTATGTTTTCATATACTCTTTTACACATACAAATTGGTAAAGCCCTTTTGGAGAGTAATTTGGCAATAAAAACGCACATACTCTATGAGCAAAAAAGATCCTATTTGTTATAATCGAATTTACAAAAATTACAGCATAAATGCATATACTTATGTGGAAATAATAACTCCGACGTTGCCCACAATAGCAAATAAACAGAAAACAAGCCATCGCTGAGGACACTTAAATATTTTACGTGATTAAAAAGGATGAGACACGTCTGTATGCTCTGCGGGGACAGCCATCCACGTCCCATTGTTTGGTGTGAAGTGTTTTCAGCAAATTACGGAGCAACACGCAACACCCTGTTTGAGTTTTAAATAAAACAGAACAAGATCCAACAAGAAATAATGATCTGAGCCCAGCCACCCGTGTGGACACCATGCTCTACACGCCCAGGAAGGGCAGTGGGCGCTGCTCTGGGCTCTGAGGTCAGGGCGGCCTGTGGCCTCCGCCCAGGCGCCCCCATCGTCCGTCCCCCAACTCAAGGCGACAAGAAGAACTGAAGTGACTCCTGGGGCTTTTTTATTCATTTGTCCTATAATCAGGCTTTTAACCAAGAGCTTCCTCTGGGTTTTTATGTCTGTTTGGCAATGAAAATGTTTGAGACAGAACCGTGAACTCAACAATTCTTAATACGCGCGCCTAAAACACAAAGTAGTATTCTAGGAGTGTTCTGGACGGGTCATCTGCGAGGACCTGCTCCCGTAAGACAGGTGGAGGCCTCACCTGCCAGCACCCACAGCTCACGAGGCTGCCCGCATGTCCGCACCGGCAGGGACACGTCCTGGGGCAGGTCTGGGGTCAGGCGTCCTGGGGCAGGTCTGGGGCAGGTCTGGGGTCAGGCATCTCTGCTACACACACAACAGCAGCCACCACAACACTGACAAAGGGGCAGGGGACCCCGACAGGGCTGTGTATGGTTAGGGGAGCCTGCTTACCCCCAAACTCATTGAGTTGTGTACGTTAAATATGTACATCTTTTTCCTGACAGTCTTATCTCAATAAAGTGGTTTAAAAATAAAATAGGCCTTTCTTTAAGAGTTCCTTTTGCCTGGAGAGCGAAGAGTCCCCTTCCCTCCCCTCCGCCAGCCACCTGTGCTGTTTGGTCAAAGTCGAGCAGGGTGGCACCTCCCTGGAGACCTCGGGCCACTGTGGTGACACTGCTGCCGTCCGGGTGCAAATGATCTGGTACTGACGTTATTTCTCCTTAGGCTCAGAGTGGCCGCCTGTGCCTGGTCCGCCTCTCATCCAGGGCTCCTCACCAGGCCAGGACACGGCCACAGCTGGACCACGTTCCCTGACCACACGTCTGACGCCGGGCTCCCCACCAACCACAGGGTCACTGGCCCTGCTCCAGCAGCCTCCAGCCTCGCAGGGACTGGCACTGAGCCCTGGGAGATGAGGACCTGGCAGATCACACAGGGAGGCTCCGTGCCACACATGCCACCCTGTGGTGACCAGGGCCAGGGCTGGAGCTGCCGCCATTTCCTAGTCTCGAGGGTCACGAAGGCAGGGCCCCCAGTGTCCTCAAGGACGCGGTGTCCACGCTGGCCCGTGCCGTGTCCGGGCCACGGCTGCGGAGCTGACAGCCCGCAAAAGCACCCGGCTGCCGCAGGGGTGAGATAGTGCACTTGTGGGAGGGAGGGCCACGTTTGAGGCCACATGGGGTCAGGGCTTGCTGAGGGAAGCTTCTGGAAGCTCCCGTGTGACTCTGCACTAGTCACAGCTGCCCCCACCTGCATCTGTCCTCCAGAAAAGCTCCGACTTGCCTGACAAGCATAACAGATAAGGACGACGGCAAAGCCCCCCATGGGCCACGGGCTGTCACGTGTGGCCACCTGGCGAGGAGGCAGGTGGCAGCTGCAGCCAGCTGGGGTGAGGCCTGGACATGCATGCTCCGTCTGCCTGGCTGGAGGAAGGCGGCCACACCGTAGAAGAACAAATCTATACGCGTGTCCCAGGACGTGAGACAAAGCTTCCCCGTGAATCAGAGGGAACCACCAAGTCCGTCAACTTTCCCTGAGCTACGCGAGCGTCCTCCTTGGAGGGAGGCAGGTGCTCAGACGCAGGCGAGAGGTCAGCGGCTGCTCTCTCCTTTCCCCGGCGCTGATGCAAGGCTTACAGCTCTCTTCTTCCTGGTGAACCTGCCTGACTGCCGTCTATGCGCTAAGCAAACTGTCCCCACTCGCTAGTGGCATACGTTTTACCAGGATAGTGACATCGCTGTGGGGCATCGGGGCCCCACGCAGGACGTCAGCCAAACCACGTACACACTCAGTTACGGACAGCGCCGCCGCTCCCATGAGGGAAACGCAGATGAGTCGTGCACCCGCAGCTCTGAGCCGAGAGGGAGCCGCGTGTGGAAAGCTTGGCGCATGGAGCCAACGGCCTGGTGTTCAGGTGACCGGGCACCCTGTCCTCAGCCAGTCACGCGTCTCCTGCTGTAGCTGCTTTTGTTTTCCTCGAGAACGTAACAAAAGGCCTTGCAAATGTCTTCTAACAATCCATGTATCGAGGTTAGGGGCTCTGACGTGAACAGAGAAGGGAGGCGTCGATTCTGCCGCACTCTATACCAGTGACCTCAAACTGGCTCCGGCGCTCACCGCACTTTTCCTAAGGTCCGCCCGCTGCGCCCACAACAGTTTACTTTGTGAATTTGCCTATTTGCTCAAGGTCTTCAGTTGTGGTTTTCCAAAAACCCTCCTTCTTCTTAAAAATGCGCACTTGCGCATCCCTGTCTCTGACGCATTCCCGTCCGCTGCAGTTTCTAAGAGGGCACCGAGGATCGTGCCAACTGCACCCGGAGACCCAATTTCCAGCAGGTGGGAGACACGGGTGCAGCTGGCGCTGGTGGGTGCTCGCGCAGGGTGGGGCCGACTCCGGCGTCTCCAGCCCCTGCTCTGTCTCTGACCCCTTTCCCTGACGGATGCCAGGAGTGGCGCCTCTCTATGCACACGCCGCTCCGTGGCCTTGCGCCACAGGCCTCACTCAGTGTGGCTTCCACGTGTGCAGGGGCACGGATGGGTGCCCGTCCCATGAGTGAGGAGCTGACACCTGACCCCACACCCGGCTGGAGCCACAGGGCAGGGCCTGGTGGGAAGAGGAGGCCCTGGGTTGTCTCACAAGAGACCATCGGGGCATTTCCCCTTCCCACCGCCCGGTTCCGGAGGCCTGAGGTCCACCTCTTCCCTCCCTCCTCTCCTTGCCCCTCACCAGGTCGCCTGGATGGTCGTCTGACGCACGACAAGCCCTCATGTGGAGCGAGGAATAGCGGGGCCATGGGCTGCATGGGCTCCTTGGCGCCCTGGGGCCGGTCCGTCTAAGCGTGGACCCGCTGGGCTCTTGGGTGTGTGCCTGTCCAGCAGGAAGCTTCATTTGGTAACTTCCTGCCCTCCAGGGTCAGGGCCAGGGCTCCGGCAAGCCGGCCCTGGTCACTTGGTCATTCACCTGGGATTTAGACTTTTCCAGTGTCCTCATCCTCTCTCTGGCCCCTGCCCTCCCGCGTCGGGGCCCTCTGTGGTTCCGGGTTCGAGCGCCATCCCCGAGAACCTGGGGCTGCAGTTGTCTTCTCTTTGCCCCGAGGTCTGTCTTCATGGTTTTCTTTAAGAATTACTTCTGTCTTTTGGAATTTCTGTGAAACTGCCTCGGAGATGAACCTGTGACTCGCCCCTCCAGCGGGTGACAAGCTGCCTCCTCTCGCCTTTGTCCCGGGACCAAACATCTGTCACCTGCTGGCTTCCTGTCTGTGTCAGGAACGGACCAGCTGTTCCCTGCATCTGACGGAAGGATCTTCAGCGGTGGCCGTCCCCACACGTGGACACAGAGACACCTGCCCACACCTCTCCCGGTCGGGCTGTCTGCCTCCCTCCAGCCCCCGAGCAGGCCGTGTCCAGCAACCCCTCCCCCATCCTCGCAACTCTGACGAGAAACGTTCACACCTGCAGTGAGAACTTCATGTCATTTGAGTAATTACCTCTTTTCTGCCTGTCGATATGAAAAAATCTGAGGCTAAAGTATTATAGACTCTTCCATAGTTTGAGTTGTTGAGATTAAACCACCACAGACAGATTTTTGGTGGGGCTGGGGCTGGGGACTTCGCCTTTCCCTGTGCGCTTTGGTGTCTGGTTGCGTCAGAGGGTCCTCGGGGACATCTTCTGGCCTGTAGCCCGCCTCCGGGGAGTGCCGCCACAGGACAGAGACCCCGAAGCCATCCTCCACACCTTCCATGTGGCTGGGGTGCACCCCACTTCCTTTTCCAAGTTCAAATTTGGTCCAGAAAAGTGACCAAACCACCTGTGACCACGTCCTCCCTACTCTTCCCTGAACATTACAGTCTAAGCCCCACCATCCGTCCCTTCCCAAGACTGAGAGAGTCATCGCCGCCACCACCAGCACCTGGGGCCGGCCACACCGGAGCTTCCATGGCTGAGAACCACCACGGTTCCGGGTGGCCCTCTGTCCCCCACGCTCCTGGCAGGAGCCGCAAGGTGTCCCCCACCATGCCATGACCTAGCACCGCTGCAGCCCTGGCAGACGTGTTGCCAGCACCCCGTGCCCCTGCGCTCCCCTTCTCTGCCCTGGCTATGGCCACGGCTCTGGTTCTCCCTCGCAGCTCAGAAATACGCATTTCCTGGATTCTGCTTTTATTTGATTTTGCCTGTTCCTCCTGGGCCTCCTCCGCTGTCCCGGCATGCTGCAGCGTGGACAGGGCCCTGCTTCGCTCCAGGCCGGGTGAGATCCCACCCAGACAGACACGGCAGCAGCCGTGGTGGGTGCGGCCCCGCAGAGGGTGCGCTCGGAGGCCGGTCCGCAGCTCGGGGACATCACGTTTTAGGCCATTTCTTTCTATGCTGTCCCCAGTGAATGGTGTTACTGTTACCCTGTTAGTCAATGGCAGATCCCCAGCCACCTTCCATGGAGCTCCCTCCCGTCTCAGGTGTGCGCTGGCCGTACCTTGACTCCTCAGTCTCGCGGCCGCCCACAGATACACATCGTCGTCCTCGTTGTGCACGTGAGGAGACAGTCAGAAGGACAGGGAGTGGCTGGGGATCTGAGTGCCGTTACATGGAACAGCTGGGACCTATTCCAGCAGCTCTCTGAGTCCCATGTTGGTGTCAGTCACTTGAACAGGCCACGTGGCTGGCCACGCCCGACAACCACGGCCTGACCCTAGCCTGCACATGACGTGGAGCACGGTGAGACATCCAGCAAAGGCGTGAGAGACTCACACATCTGCCTTCTGGCTTCAGCTGTGGTATGACAAACCCAGAGAGCGTGGCCAGTCCTCACCTCCAGGCTGAGGCCAGAGGCCGGTCAGGGACAACTGGACGCTCCCTCCAAGGTCAGCCTGGGGCCTGGGCGCTGGACGCCTCCTTGTGGTGTCCGGGCTGCTCTCTGCCCACAATGGCCCCTCTTGTGCCCATGGCCCGGGGCTCTATGGGAATCGATTTTGTTTTCTCACGTCTCGTACCTTGTTCACTTAAGATTTTGCCAATACCTTATTAAAGAGAGAGAAAAGTTCTTCGCTTTAAAAAAAATCTTTTGTAATACGAACATTCAGTGATCAGCCTGCTCCCCCAGTGCTGTTTGGGGGACGTTATGACGCAATCTGACAGGAGCTGAACCAAGACAGGATTGTGGTCGATTCCGCTTGGCCTCCCTTAGAGGTCAGCCTCTCGACTTCTCCTGTTCAGAGCAGCAACGGTAAATAGAATAAATGCCACCACTTACCGGACACTTTTCTCGTGTCCAGGAAGAACAGGAGTGACTTATTTATTCATTGGACTCTTTACGTCTCAGGAACGCACCATGAGAGTTAGTCACTAATCCACTCGAGGGAGATGCCCTCCCCGGGGGCGGCTGCACAGACGTCCTGAACGTTGAGCTCCACATGGAAACAGTGCAAATCTCCATTTCTGCCCCACCGGGCTGAATGAGGGTGATGGAATGTAGGAAAAAGCACATATTTTCAGCCCACATGAAAGCAAATGTTACCTTGGAAAAAGAAAGAGCAAATGTTTTAAAGGTATAAAAACAATTATTTACTCTAGGGAGAAATCTGATGGATGTTACATGATTTATTGCCAAATGGTCTATAAGGAAAATTCGTAGGAGAAGCGGCTGCTACACACGCCAGCTACAAGCGGGCCCCGGCGTGACCTGCGGCAGGAAGAAACCGCGGTGTGGTTAAGAACACACTCGGTCCACTGGGAGCTTGCGTGACTTTTTCTGTTTGGTGGCTACAGACACCACCAAGTTACTCTCTTGTAGTTTTGGGGGTGAGAGTCCAAAGCGGGCCCCGGGGGGCTGCGATCGAGGTGTTGCTGCGCGCTGCTGCCGGCTCTATGAGAAGCTAGTTCCTCACCTCTCCTGGCACGTGGCGCCGCTCCGTCTCTAGGTTCGTGGACCTGTCTCCATCCAGAGCCGTGGCCTGTCTCCTCCCAGCCCTGCTGGGCCACACGGCCTTTCCTCCGCGTGGGAAGAACGCTCGACCCGAGATCCGCCCTCCCAACAGAGTCTATGCGCACGGCGCGGTGCTGTGGACAGATCTGCGGCACATCTCTAGAACTCACTCCTCTAGGTGCTGTGAACGCCTCTCCTCGTCCTCCCCCAGCCCGCACCGTCCAGCTCTGCCTGTGCACGCTGATGGTTTCAGACTCCACGTAGACGGAGGCCACGTGGTATCTGGGCGTTTGTCTTTCTGTGCCTGGCCTATTTCCCTTGACATAACGTCCTCCAGGTTCATCCACGTTGACGGAATGTCCTCCTGTTTGAAGGCTGGATGGCGTCCACTCTGCACACATGCCTCGTTTTCTGCTCCACTCACCCCGGTGGACATGCAGCCTGTGTCGCCTCTCAGCTGTTGTGGACGTGCCGCAGGGTGCGTGGAGTGCAGCGGTGTCTTGCGATCCTGATCTAAACTCTTCGGTGTGTACACCCAGTAGTGGGATTTCTGGATCATGCGGTAGTTCTATTTTACATTTTTAGGAACTTTCATACTGTTTTCCACAATGGTCGTACAGTTTTATAATCCCACCAACAGCGTGCAAGGGTCCGGTTCCTCCACATCCTCACCAGCACTTGCTACCTCTTGTCTCTTTGGTACCAGCCCTTCCAACAGGCGTCTCCTGGTGGTTTGATTTTCATTTCCCTGATAATTCGTGGCGTTAAGCACCTTTTCATACACTTGTTGGCTACGTGTGTGTCTTTTTTGGAAAAATGTCTAAGTCCTTTGCCCATTTTAAAATCAGGTTTCTTGTTTTTCCTCTTGAGTTGTAGGAAATCTTATATATTTGGATATTACCCCTCATTAGGGAGCTGCTCACAGGCATGTCCTCCCATTCCGTGGGCTGCCATCTGGGTTTGTGGCCATTCCCTTTGCTGTGCAGAAGCTGTTCGGTTTGATGTGGTCCCACTTGTTTCCTTTTCTTTTTTCGAGAAATTTTTTTACCAGCATCATGAAGCTTTTCTCCAGTTTTCCTCTAGTGGTTTTAGGTCTTACATTTCAGTCTTCAGTCTATTTTGAGTAGCTTTTTGTGCATGTCAGAAAAGGTCCAACTTCATCGTTCCACATGTGGACATCTGGTTTTCCCAGTGCTGCTTGTCGAGACACCTTTCTTTTCCCGTTGCGCATTCTTGGCCGTACTAAAGATCATTGACTGGATATTGCAGGTTTATTTCTGGATTCTCTCTTCTGTTCCACTGATCTCTGCTGGGTGGTGGCAGGTGGACAGAATGAGCCTGGCTCCTGGCTGAGAATTCATCTCTGATCTCTACATGGGAAGCAGGCCCATCGGAAGCTGGAACTCTCTGTTGCCTACTTGGGGAGATGACACCTCACAAACACGGGAGCCAGGACCGAACACGGATTCAAAGAGCTGGAGCAGTGCGGGTGCCCTTGTCCTCCTGGGCTGAGGCTCGGGGCTCTGCAGGGCCCAGCAGGAGGGCAGCCAGTGCACAGAGAAGGTGTGTTCAAGTCCTAAACCCCAGTACCTGGGCTGTGCCCTTACTTGGAACAGGGCCTTTGCAGGTGTAATTAGTCAAGAGGAGGTGTGGCTGGGGTCCCTGTAAGAAGAGACACAGACGCAGACACACAGGAACGAGGACATACCACAGAGGCAGGGTTACAGTGATGTGTCTGCCAGTCATGGTGCACCAGGGGCTGCTGGGCTCAGGGACCCACCCCCGGAGCCTGTGCAGAGAGCACACTCCGCCCACGCACGTGTCTCAGACTCTGGCCCCAGAACCGCCGGATCCGACATTTCTACAGTTTGAAGCCACCTGGTCAGTGCTTTGCACAGTGGCCCCAGGACACTCCCGGGAGACCTCAATGGCCACTGCGACCCGCTCACTGCTGAACATGCTGCCCCTGGCCGCAGGCAGATGCCGGAGGCAGCTGAGCTTATTGGGAGACAACAGCTGAGCGCAAAAAGGGCCAGGCCGAGGCAGGAGGTGGCCCTGCGGCCCGGCCCTGGGCATGGCAGAGAGGACGGAGCCGAGATGGGACAGAGCCCAGCCCCGTCCTGACCATCTCGTGCCCCTTCCCCTCCGTTACTGACTGAGAGACAAGGATCATGGCGGGGACATGTGCAGGAGCAGAGTGGGTCTAGCTGCCGTGAGGCCCAAGTTCTGCTTCCTAAAATTTCACTCGGCCACAGAGGCCACTGTCCGTGGCAGCACTTACCGTGGTTCTGCTGAGCCCGCATCACAGTCCTGGGCAGCAGTCACCTGCCTGTTGGGGTCTCAGACGTGGACCCAGGTGGACCAGGGCCCAGGCCCCGTGTGTCCCTGCTCACTGCGCTGACCGCTGGGCATGGGACCCCTGTGCACCGCTTCTGGGTCTAGCGAAGGAAACCGCGGCACAAGCTCAGCAGAAAGTCAGCTCCAGGAGCCAGCCGAGCACTTTGGGGATGTGCAGCAGCCCTGTCCTCGGGGTGAGTCAGGGTTTGGGGCTAGCTGTGTCTAGCTGATACTGATATTAGACCGGGAGGTGAGCTGTGGCCGAGAAGCCCGATAGGGAGGTACCCTCAGGGTGGAGTGTTCCGGAGCACAGGAGCTCCCTGGCAGGAAAATGTTACAGGGAAAGAGAACATATGAGAAAACCCGGAATTAAACCTGCGGCAATCCTGTTTTTCGTTTGCCTGCTTGTACTGCGATTCTTGGCACGTTTGTTCGGAAGCCCCAGCTGTGCACCCCGGACCCCCAGTGGCCTGTGTTCTCACACGTGCGGGCAGTCCTGGTCCCCGCACCGTTTTCAGAACTTGCACGAGGCTTCGCACACTGGTAATTCCCATTAGCTCGTTCATGCCAGCTGCGTAGCGTGATGCCCCACCCAGGTGGGCGAAGGCTTCACCACTCGGCCTATCTCTACATTTGCACAGCGGGTGACACCTGTCTGTTCACAGGTTTTCAGGGCTGTGAAAATCAGAAAGTGCTGTCTGCAGGGTTAGGAGGGACTGACCGGGACCCCGAACCACACCAGGCGCTGAGCGGCACTGACGCTCTATCCGTGTGGCTGTCAGGATGTCCTGAGCATCCACTCGCATCACGTCACGGGACAACCGCAGCCGCTGGGGAAAGCCTCTTCCTTGGAGCGACATGCGCTATTATAAATGTATAGCGGACATGGGTGGATTTGAGGCCGGGCAGTTTTCCATTAATCATTAAACCACAAACACCTCTCTGGGCAGGGCGGGGACCCAGCACTTGTCCCGCACGCTGACTAGTGGCTCCACCTGGTGCCGACACAGCCACAGAAAGGCCTCAAACCCCCATCCGAGCCCTCGGTCCCGTCAGTCTCCAAGTCCTTCTGGACCCTGAGTCCCAAAGCATCCTCCACCCTTCCCTTCCTCTGGGCTCTCGCCCCCAGTGGGGCTGTGGTCCCGGCCTCCTGACAGATGAGCACCCAGCCTGCGCCCCTCCTGGAGTCCAGGCGCAGACCCCAATTCAGCGTGCTCACGCGGATGCCAACGGTGATGAGCTGAGCTCCTGACGCCCCTCTGGGCCTCCTCGTGTCCAGCGCCAGGCCCAGGACCATGCGATTTTAGCCCAGGCTTCCCCCGGGAGGACGGGGGCCGTGCACCCCGAGGCCACAGCACCGTCCTTAGCGCAGAGCCCACGCCAGACTCACATGCTCACAGACGGGAACAGGTGCAGCTTCCCGCTGATCCTGGTGCCCAGGCCCACAGGAAATAAACCTGCGGAGATTCCGTGGCTGAGGAAGTGAGCGTAACCTGCCCCCACCAACCTTCTGCCTCCTCGCTCTGTCTTTGTGCTGTTCCCACCGCCGCATCCATTTGCCCCAGGAGCCCGCAGTGTCCTTCCCAGCTCCCAGGTAGGTCGTCTGGCCCAGGGCCACAGAAATACCCTTCTACGGGGCCATGGATCTACGCAAGGAAGGCAGCTTGGGAGGTTCTGCAGGCTGATGAGTCCTGTGACTGGGTCGAGTCCCTGCCCCGCGAAGGCCTCACACTCTCCAAGCCTCTGTTTCCAGGCCTGACCCTCCTTTGAGCTGCGAGTGTGAGGCAATGGTCAGACCCAGCCCCTGCTGCGTGCACGCGGAGACTGCCCGTCCGCGCAGGTCGCAGGGCCTGCCCCAGGGTATGTACCAGAGGACTCGAGACCCGGGTCTGGCTCAGCCGGTGGTGCTGGTGCCATCTGTGAGCTGGGGGCCCTGACAGCCTGCCGTGGGTTGTCTGCCCCGTGGGGTGCAGCATGAATCTGGGGAGGCCCTCCCAGCTTCGCTCCAGTGTTGGGCAGAGCAGGCCCTGCCTAGGGGCACCCGCCAGGCCAGTCTCAGGACCGCAGGGGCCAGAGTCGCCTTCTATTTCTGTCTGGTTGCTTGGGGCAACCGGAGACATATTGACTAACAGGGAGAGATTACAAACACGCTGACAAGAAGCCTACACAAGTGCTGCAACCTGCAGAAAAATCACTGCCTGATTTATGAGAATGACCTGGAAACACAAAAGCCATTTTCCGCAGAGGGGCCACTCGAGGGACGTAAGGAGATGTGGCTCTGGCCACGCAGGGGTCCCTGTGCCCAGGAGATGGCAGTTTCCCCTGTGTGGGGAGGGAGGAGGAGCGAGGGAGGTGGAGCCGTGGTCCCTGCCAGGCAGGTCTGCAGGGGGATGGGGGCGGGGTCCGCAGGTGTGGGAGGAAGGAAACGGGCCGAGATCCGCGGCTAAACCCCAGGATGGGTCCTGGCTCCACTCAGGGAACCTGGAACACACCATGAAGCACATGGCAGCTTTCAGAGTTGGAACAGCACCACCTCCTCCCGCGAGGACGCGCCTCTCTGTGCACTCCACGGGCTCCCACACCCGATTTCATGAACGCTGGAGCGGAGGGGCAGGGAAGGGCCCCCCAGCGTAGCCACTCTTCTCCCTGGTGTGGACTTTTCAGTGAACCCAGAGCTTATGAAACAAGCGAGACGCTGCCTTTCTCCCCATGCCATGACGCCACACACGCGTGTTCCACGCCATGAGGCCTTCATGTCTCTCTGTCTCCCGGAGGCCCTGCAGAGGCCACAACTTCAGGTGTGACATGTCCCAAGCCACCTGCTACTCAGGAAACAGCCGACCGCTGTGGCCCCACAGGGCCGGGGCCCAGCTCATGTCATAGTGTCAGTGAGCAGGGAGTGGGGACGGCTATCGCTGGGGCGACCAGCTTGGTGGCAGGAGACCCGCTGAGTTGGGGGAGGGCTCTCAGGTAGGGCAGGGACATGGAGGAGGCCGTGGTGAGGGCAGGGAACAGGTGCATGCTTTCCTATAAAACGTTTTCAGTTGTAAGAGGCTTCCTTTTTTAATGAAAATTTGCCATGATTAGTTAATAAGTTAACTTTTTCTGCAGAGCAAGGAGTAGCTTCTTTTCAGTCAAGTTTCCTGGAGGACCTGGATCGCGGGCTCCCGCCGTGACCTCGAGGTCCTGCGCTGCCCCCGGATCGGGAGACACCGCTAAAGGTAGAGGCTATGCCAGGTTTTCACGCTCGTTTGGTATTTCCTGAAAGTGCCGTTCCAAAGTCACTCTCATCACCGGTCACCGTTCTGGCCTGAGGGGCTGTGGGCACCACACTGCTGGTGGTTCCTGACGTACCCACGTGAGCACAAGGAGGGCGCAGTGCAATGCACCTGTCGTGGGTGAGGCCTGTGCAAAGTGCAGCCTTCCCGGAGGTGCCGCTGGCTGGTGTGGGTGCCCAGGTGAGCAGCAGCCCAACCACCGTCGCTGCCTGAGCCGGACTCGGAACACTGGTCTGGAGGCTGCCGGGATCCCGTCCGTCTCTCCCGGAAGCATCTCCGCTTCTGTCTCTCATCTCAACTCCTTATTCAGAGCAGAACAAGCCAGAATCCCCTTTTCTGAAGACGTGAAGTGCGGTGAGCAGTGTGGATGCAAGACTGTCTGCGCTGGAAGCAGCCACTGGCTCCCCAGTGGAGACCACGCGCCAGTGGTACCAGCCCCGGGCTCTCCAGAAGGAGCCGTCAACACGAAATGAACAGCCACACACAGCACAGTTACTCCCTGCTCCAAAGACGGCCCCTTCACGGGGCAGCAGACCCACTCCAGACAGAGACAGCAGGCGGACCCTGGCACCTGTCTATCTGACGGGCCCTGGAGACGTGGCGTCCACCGCGGAGCCTGCTCCACACGTCTGCCCCGGCCTTGCTGACAGAGCCCAGCCCTGCTGGGAGCTGCCCCTGCCCAGCGCCAGGCCCCAGGTGTTGGGCTAACCTGGCCATGACAAGCCTCTCTACAGCAGTGTGTGGCCACGTGGCCCCAGCTCTCCGCTGCTCTGCTCTGCGCTCTGGGGAAGCCCCTACTGTCCCTGACGCATGGGGGCCTGTGTGACGGAGCCACTGCTTTCCAGTGACACAAAGAGCATGGAGACCCCCAGGACCACGCTGGGACGACAGGGCCAGGAAGAAGGCGTGGCTTGGGCGTGGCTCAGGAGGGCTCGTGTCCCCTGAGACACGTGCCGGTCCTCATCCTGGCTGCTCTGTTGCTGCAGCCGCGAGCAGTCCTGCCAGACATAGCAGGTGACGGTGACCATTCGCAGAACTCGGGAGTTATGCTTGGAGAAGCCACACAGAATTGACCATCCCATGCAAACGCCGCCCAGAACGCAGGGCGACCTTGAGGTTGAGCCGGGAAGGGGGAGCCCTGGGGATGGACGTGGGGCAGGCCGGCAGGAAGAATGGGGGGGTCTCGCCAAGGCGCGGTCACAGGCCCTGCTTGCCCTGCAAGGAGGGGAGAGGCCAAGAGACCCTCCCAGACCAGCGTGAGCGTGTGTCGTGGCCCCGCGCCACGTCTGTGGGCCAACTCCATTATTTGAAACATAAAACACAGTGAACTTTTTTCCATCTTGAAATCGGCTTTTTGTCATAAAACAGCAAGAGCAGCATTTGCAGTCGGCCGGGAGGCAAACACCCAGCCCCGGAGGGAAGGAGAGCAAATCTCACCCAACTTAAATATTTGTTTCGCTAAAGCTAAATGATCACATGCAGATGATGATTATCGTCATTTGACTTCAGGTGACTTTGACAGTGACCTTTAGAGACTGGTGCTGCGTGCTCCCTTCCGCGCTCCCAATCCTCCTCGCTCTGGACGCAGACAAGACAAGGCCCCAGTGCTCGGGTGACCTCAGCCCCACCCGCCCGTCCTGCCCGGTGCCAGGAGCGCCCACGGGCAGCCCAGGGGCAGGACCAGTGTGTGAAGAGCCTGGGAGGATACGGCGGGTGCTGGGGAGCGTGTTTCTCCGGGGGGCCGGCAGCGTAGTGGGCTCGGTGCTGGGTCTTTCCGTCCTGACCCTGGGAGCGGGATCCAAGCCGTCGGTGGATCGAAGGTCAAAGCTGGCTGCTTTCCTGATGTTCGGTGTCTGTGGAGCAACTGAGAAGGAAACTGCCACCAGCATGGTCCAGCCACGTCCCAGTGGGCCCGGGGTTGAACTACGGCCACTGGAAAGAGGCTGGGGCCCGGTCCCAGTACACGCGACTGGGACCTCATTTGGAAACAGCGTCTTGGCAGAGATCGTGTCAGGATGAGGTCATCAGAGTGGGCCCTAACCCAACATCACCGCTGTCCTGCAGAGGGGACATTCGGACGCAGGGACAGAGGCGCAGAGCAGCGGCGAGGGGCAGACATGGGAGCACGGGACCCTCAACGGCGGGGGGACAGGACAGACCCCTCATGGTCTGTCCGGCTGGCAGGTGTGCATGTCACGAAGCAAAGGTAAGCTAGGTCAGCCGTGCACACGCAGGCCTAACACGGCTGCACACGGCTCTGTGTGCAGGGACAGCCTGAGGATGGCGGATGTACGGGCGAGCATCGCCCAGCCACTCCCTCTACCTCAGGCCCCTCGGGACACACAGTCTTGCCTGTGTACATTCATGAACACGCTCTCACTCATGTACATGTGCACACACTCTTGCCCGTGTACATACATGAACATGCTCTCACTCATGTACATGTGCGCACTCTTGCCCTGTACATACATGAACACGCTCTCACTCATGTACATGTGCACACACTTTTGCCCGTGTACATACATGAACATGCTCTCACTCATGTACATGTGCACACATTCTTGCTTGTGTACATACATGAACACGATCTCACTCATGTACATGTGCGCACTCTTGCCCGTGTACATACATGAACACGCTCTCACTCATGTACATGTGCACACACTCTTGCCTGTGTACGTACATGAACACGCTCTCACTCATGTACATGTGCACACTCTTGCCCGTGTACATACATGAACACGCTCTCACTCATGTACATGTGCACACACTCTTGCCCGTGTACATACATGAACATGCTCTCACTCATGTACATGTGCGCACTCTTGCCCTGTACATACATGAACACGCTCTCACTCATGTACATGTGCACAC